>JAJJMA010170709.1:0-12975 GCA_023529015.1 Papaver nudicaule
TGCATTGTTTTTCCAGGTAAAAACATCAAGCAATGCGATGTTCTCCCCCTATGGTTACGAACCACAAGAACAAGAAACCATATGTATTCTCCCCCTATTTGTCACAAAAATATGACAAACTAGTTGAGACTTAGGGTTTCAAGCCTATAGAGATAGTCAAGTCAAGGATGTACTTGCATATCAAGTTTAAGATGACATAACTAGGAAATCAGAACGAGGATTTCTTAGTTGATTCAGCTTTGGAGAAGTATAGATGCAATTTTCTCCTAATATTCCACATATACGCTCCCCAAAAAGATTTGTTATTAAGCGCAAGCTCAATTAAGAACTCTCCCCCATGTGGTGTTATTCAATAAAGAACAACTACAAAGCCTAACACGGACAAACAATGTAATGTATATATCCAGTTTTCTTTGTTTACAATCTCCTTTCCTTAGCCAATTTTTTTGAAAAGAGTATATGATTTTTGAGCTTATGGAAACCCTAAAAATCACATATCAAAAGTTTCTTGATCGTGAGAAAAAGCATAACTTTTGTAGTTTTACATAACTTTGAATCATCACAAAAGCAACTGAGTAAAGTCATGTTGGCAACCCTAATTATTGTGCTTTCCTCACCGTATCTGACAAGGGCTTACATGGTGACGGTGCACAACACAATCAGGTTGTGTTGGGGTGAACACTGTCTTGTTCACCACTGGTGGTTAAAACAAGATTTCCTACATCAATGGGTTTTTCACCACAAGTAGTTTTCGGCTCAGATTGCCTTTCCCTTGTTCTTGTTTTTCTCCAGTAACCCAAGCATCTCATGAAGTGATTGCATTATTCGAAGGTTTTCTTTGAAAATCAACCACATCTTTTCCATGATTTCTCTTTGGGTGGCCTTTCGAGGATAATGATTCTCTTTGGCACTTATTGCTCCACCAATATTGTTTGGCATCCACTTAAGAGTGGTTTTAGGAGCAATCGGATCTTTCTTCCCATATTTCTCAATAAGGTTTGCTGAGAGAATATTGGATTGACTATTCTTTTGCAAGTTAGTCTATCTCCAATTGGGAACATCAGATCTAGTCTTCGCATTTTCAAAGTGTTCCTTTCTATGACGATTAGGAGAGAACTTTGTAGAGCGTTTATAGGCAAAAATCGGTTTATCATAATACTGATTTTTATGCCTAAAGGTTGGACATTCATAACCTGCATTAAGATGATTAGCCTTTTTGTTTGATCTGAGTTTGACCTCCAACACATTTGCATCATTACAAATGTTGGCTTTTTCGTTCCTTTCACGGAATCTGCATCTTCTTTCCAAGTGACCTTTATTACCACAATAAAAGCAACGTTTAGTAACAAAAGAAGTGGGATGCTCATTGTTACCTGGATGTTTTCGAGCTTGATAGTCTTTGCTCTTTTTATCCTTAACTTGTGGTAGAGGTATTTCACTTTTGAAAATTGTAGTAGCCTTCGGTTGAGAAGAATCCTTAGCCTTGATAAATTTCACCTCTTTGTTAATACTTGGAGCGTCTATTCCTTTATAGCCCAATCCTCGTGTGTTACGATGATTTTTACTCGCTCCTAACATCAAGGTTAATTTTTCCGAGCTATTGTTAAACTTATTCAAGTTCTCTTTCAAACTCGAGTTCTCTTCTTCCAACCTTTTGATCTTTTCATAAGCATTAACTAGATCACTCTTAGATGAAGCACCATTCTTAAGCTTATCTAGTTTAGCTTGAAGAAGTATTTCTCGATTATGACCTTCAGAAATTAGCAATTTGAGACTTCTAATTTCTTCGTTGTGATCGGTTTTACCATTAGTATCAAGTTCCTTTTGCATGGTAACATTTTGACAATGAAGTCTGTCACATTCAACCTCTTTGCAGAACAAGGACCTCCGAGCTTCTGAAAGTTTCAGATAACATTCCTTGATAAGGTTATTCGTAACAGTATCTTGATGGTACACTTCTTCATCAGAGTCAGAACATGTGTCCTGATCAGAGTTCCCAGCAGCATAGGCTACATTATTTGTCCTGCACTCTTGATAGACATTTGACATATCATCAATAATTGCAATGTAAGATGGATTCTCTTTTGTATCTTTGGTAGGGCATTCAGAGTATTTATGCCCAAAACCAAGACATTTGAAGCACTGAGCATTATCATCAACACAAATGAGTGTCTCCAGAGAGGAAGACGATGTATGTCTGGATAAATCCTTTTTCTGTTTTTTTAAAATGATGAGGAGAGTTATCCAATGCTTTATTCGTGATTCACTAGATTTAGATGTACTAGTATGGTTCACGAACTGAAGGGCAATACCTATCTTTTTTCTCAAGAGATTTCTGACATGTTGTGTGATTAAGGACATAGTAGAGCTTAATTTCTTTTCGAAACGACCATCACACATATCAACCTGGAAAGTCTTGATTTTGTCAGAAGAGGTACTGGGAGGGCTAACGACTTTAAAAGCAATTGATCTATTTTGCTCATGATCAAAGACTTTAAGTTTACTAACAAGGTCACTTCTTGTTATTGTTAAGCCGTGTACTTCTTTGATGGAATGTTTCTTTGATTCGTACGTTAAGGGTAATGACCTCAAAATTTTACACACAATGTCCCTTTCCGGAATAGCTTTTCCTAAGGTGTGACATTCATTCACTATCTCAGACAATTTGTGGTTAAATTCTTCAAAGGTATCATCCTCAAGCATTCAAAGGTTTTCCCAGTCAGACATGAGGTTCTGAAGTCTAGCTTATTTATCTGTTGTATTCCCTTCGAACATGGTCCTTAATCTATTCCAAGCCTCCTGCGAGGTTTCACATGTGGCCACGTGATGGAAAAGACCAGGTGTTACTGCATGAATTATAGCGTTTAATCCATCATAGTTTTGCTTGGCGGCTTGACTTTCCAGGTCACTGTATTCGCCAATGTCTTTGGGGACAAACTCACCTTCTACCAGGATAGTTGGAGGTGTGTATCCCTTTTCGACATTGACCCAGGTTTTGAAATCCCGAGCTTGCAAAAACGATCTCGTTGCAGTTTTCCACCATAGGTAATTTGTGCTATCAAACTTTGGTGGTACGTTACAAGCTCTTATGCACATAACTCACAAGCCGCGATAAAGACAGACAATTACGCCTTTAATGTGTTTACCGGCTATGATACCAATTGAAAAAGTAGAGGTACCGAAATACAACAAACTTTTCATTTGGGCTTGTGTGTTTTATGGTAAGATACGGACGATCTCAAAAATCAATATCCAAATCTGATAACCGGAGTGGGATCACAAGTGATCGGTACAAATCAAGATAAATCTTGACAAATCCCCTGGATGGATTATGGACCAACTCGACGTTTATTAATAACGTACTTCTTGTGTTTGATTTAATTATATAATCAAAGAATATAATGCGGAAAGTAAAGCACACAAGACACCAGAGATTTTTTTAACGAGGAAACTACGACCTGTAGAAAAACCTCGGGACCTCGTCCAAATTGAACACCACACAATACTAATTGTCTACAAACACTAGCCTACTATAACACTTCGGTCTGGGATGTAGCAGAGACCAACTCAAGCCCTCCAAGTGAATTGGCTTTTGTCGCACTCCTTACGTCTCTAGATCCCCCACAGATCGTCACGCACTTGATTCCCTAGCTGACTCCTTTACAGGCCTAGGATTTGTTTTAACCGTTGTTAAAGGCTTATGCCAACAATACCGGCTTTGCAACCTTAATTACTGACTGTATGTTTTGAACTGTCCTCTTCAGTTTAACATACGTAAGTTGAATTCCTTCAGATTGCTCCAGGTCATACAGAAATCTACTTACAAGCGGGGGCTGACAAGTAAACCGAGTAAACTATTGACAGCTTGTCTCTACCTCAGTTGTAAAAAGAATCACTTAAGAAACTCATACAACTGGAGATAACTAGGTCTTACAACACCGAGTGCAGTCGTGTGTTGCTTCCTTTCAACCTTGTGTGTAACGTATCAGTTCTTGAATGGCCTTATTGCAGAAGAGAAGGACCATATAATAGACAAGAACGAGATCAGGTTACCAAGGCTACAGGTTAATCCGATAACAACCACAGAGGTACGTTATCTTCTACTTGTGCTTGCTTCCCAACTCTCAAGAGAAGTCTTTATAGTCGTTAGGTAAATCCCACAGAGGAACTGCTACCTAATAGAGGATGACTATACCAAAACAAGCTTACACCTAAGTGTAAAGAGTTTACGATCAATTCCACAGAGAAACTTCACGTATACTTGATGCTTGTGGTTTTCGTTCTTTAACCCTCTATTTATAACACTCAATAAGATAGGTTGTTTAGGAATAAATTAACTAGTTTCTTAACCTACAAGTTAACAAGTGCTCGTCTAAACGAACCCGTTACTTGACTTGCATACAAAGAAACCGTAGATTTATCTCAACTGGAAATCTTTAAACATTTATCTGCCAAGTGTTTTGTTAGCTCAAAACACTTCAAGATAGAGATCCAACTGACCACAGATAATCTTTATCTTATTGACACATTGAGATTCAATAGATGGACCACGGAAGATATTCTGATAAGCACAAGTCCAACTAAGAGATAAAGGAGGCATAAGTTTAACCCGCGTGAAAATCCAGAAGAATATTCACTTGAACAGTTCGGGAACCGTCCGACTGGATTCCATCCAAATTCATCGAATCTGTGGTTCACGTACATGTACGTGTACATATTAACGTTTTGTAACTCAGAAGAAAATTTCGGAGTCACTGTTCACGACCCGGTTCGTGAACCGCCGTTTCCCAGATTAGGGTTTAACTAGATCCGCTGGAAGTTCTGGGCTGGGCCAGTACTTAGACGTGTTACTACGCCCTCAGCTATAATCCATTGGACTCTGCTCTAGAGTACTCCTTTAGATTCATTCGTTTCCTACATGTGATTTGCAAGCAAACCACTGCACTGGAAAGGGCATCGAATCTATCTCATGTATCTTGTAACCTTAGTATTGTGGGAACAAATACTAACATAACTCATGGTTATGTAGACAAGAATACAAAATCTCAGTCGTTATAACACTACTAAAGTAGCCGACTATTTCGAAAGATAGAATAAGTAGAATAGAAGAATTTCGAAAAAAGTCATAACTCCTACTAACCTTTTGTCGATGAATGTCTTCTTTATAATCACTGTCTTCGTCTTCAAGGTCTCTACTACTTTGTCTATATCCCAATTCCGAAATCTAAACTCTAGTAGGCTAAATCAAGAATTGTGTTTTGACACCTAAAACTGACAACCAGCTTGACATACCAACGCTAGTGGGTTTGACCGGACAATGCCCTAACAGAGGTTTTACCATTGGAGGATTCTATTTCGTCATCCTGCTTAGACGACATCTGCAAAATACGACTTCGGATTACTCCACGACAGTTAAGAAAAGTTGAAGACAAAGGGGGAATGTGCACACATACCTTTGCTCTGAAGGAAAGGCTGAATACACTGATGGAAGGATTACCACTCACGATGCTCCCAGGAAATCTGAGTAAGAGATAACCCTTGTCACTACCTTGTTTCATCACACACGACCCATTTATTTTCTTTCATTAGGAACGTACATGTGTATATACATGCACACACACACGTAAACGGAAAAAATGAGGTAAAAGAAAATTATGATATGAGCACTGCCTCGCCAGTGCCATGCCTTTTTTTTTTTTTTTCGAAATTCCGGCGCCGGCGGCACCTAACTAGGGTTCACTCGAACCCGATGATTTTATAAAAAAAAAAAAAACAGGAAAAACTTTTGACAAAAAAAGAAAGAAAAAGAAAGGGAGGACATCACTCACCTGAATTTGCTCTGGAAAGATGAACGAAAAAGATAATGAAAAAGAAGTTCCACCCAGACTCCTATATATATGTATACAAATACAAAAATCCTAGTTCTACTAGGAAACTGCTTCCTTCTTAAACTCTAAGAAATCTTGTTATAAAAGAAAAGGAGTTCGTAAGAGGCAATTTCTAATTACACACTATCTAAAATATATTATCCTGTTATTCTAACAAATCACCATCTTATGCTTACCTCGGAATGTTAGCATTCTATACTAAGCATGGTACTTAATGTTGATGGTGGATTTTGATACAAGGATAAAATCGTAAAATGATATGAATGTACAGTTTCTCGCGATGGCCATTAATAGACTCAGCAGAAGTAATGGGTTCAGAATAAGCCCATGTTCGAAAGATGAGTCTTTACAAATACCCAACAAAGCATAGTGTGGCATCCTTTAGCCAGGAGAGCAGGAATGCTGCAGCGACTCTGGTCATGAAAGGATAATCATGGGTACATGAGCCCTCTAACACCAATTATTGATGGTATGGGCTATGGCAGCGATCGCCACTCGGCATAACGATGATTTAACCAGAAGAGTGGGATTAGCCATGACGACTCTAGTTACGGAAATGCTTGGCCAGGCCATCTCCTCTCTTGCTTGGCCAACGTCGTCCTTGGCCAGCGCAATATCCTCCCTTGCTTGGCCAGTCCATGGCCAAGCCTTGGCCAGCGTCGTCCTATTCCATGCTTTGCCAGTCTATGACCAAGCCTATTTGGCCAGTGCCATCCTTTGGCCAGCGCCGTCCCTTGGCCAATTTTGGCCAAACCTAATTTTGGGCAGTGCCAAACTATGGCATACCTTGCCAGTTGGTTAATTAAACTTACAGGCAGCGCCAATCTATGGCGTGCCTTGGTCATCTATGGCCAAGTCCATTTTCATGATCTACTCAATTTACCAGCAATGGTATTGCAATAGAGGTAATCTCATGTCAAAAACATATTTGAGGCATTTCCTAAGTATTTGTATTCTCCAGCACGAAAGTCATCTCACATCTTTTGAATGTTTTCCTAGCAGAATCAACAATTCAGCAAAAATTGACTCGAGCAACGAGTCATACGCATTATTCAACAGAGATGTCAACGTGTCACAAATGAGGGGAGTTACATTAAGGTTTTGGTCTGGCGGTCTACGACACTTGTGGCGTGACACCCACTTAGAAAGAGGTTATGTTCGTGGGAAATACTGGCGTAATGGGGAGTGGGCATGATTTGCAGTTAGGCTATCTCAACGGGAGTAACTCCATCATTCCACTATCTCCACTTTACCATTTTCCTCCACGATTAACAAGAGATCAGTGTATTTCTGAACATACTATAAATAGATGATTCCATCTGTTTTCAAAGGACAATTCAACTCAACTTAACTCAACTCAATTCAACTTAGCACAAGCTAAACTTGAAATCAAATTCAATTCAATCTCACGACTTGTGAAATCCTAGGGAATACCAAGTTGTCTTCGACAACCATTATTTTCCTAAGTTGTTCGGAAACCACACAATACATTTTCAATCGAAAAATACCTGAACTCAATATTCTCTGCTTCCCTCCCTAAGACCAACCCTTTCTCCTCGTTGTGACCGAAGCAAATCTGGAACGGCCATTGTCATGGTTTAGGCTAGATTTGTCCGACTTTGATCTCTCGAACTTGAAAGTACTCTTTTGCAGTACATTGTTTTTTCAGGGTAAAACACCGGTATCTGATTCCCGCTAGTACCCGATGGCTAGTACCGATAAGATTTCGAGTACCAATCAGTGCCGCCCCTCGGGAAACAAAATTTCCAAACGGTTCCAATCATATGGGCCTGAAACCGATCCAAAATCACTTTATTACGGTTCGATTCCGACAAATCGTACACCCGTTTACAACCCTAACCATTAGACAATATCTCAGGTTATTAACTCACCATATATCAAATGCATGAATTATTTTTTAAATCAAAAAGGGCTAAATATAAAAAAGACAATGCAAACACAAAGAAGTGGCTGCCTTGGAAAAGTACAAGTGCTCCAGAGTTGTTGAGACAAACTCTTAAATATTGACATACCAAAACCAAAACCTAAAAACTACATAGCTACTCCACCCCAATTTAGTAACAACATACTTAATTATAAGAGAAATGCTTGTGAATATCTTTGTACCATATGATCAGTTAAAAGCAAGCATTTACTTCATTCAACAGCTGATCAAGCTTCTTGTATTTGACATGAAACATTCTTCCATTGCGTTCATCCCAAACAATCTGAAGGATCCAACAGACTCTCAGGCCCACTCCAGGCCAGAGCACATAATACCAGTATTGTCCCCAACTTAACAACCTTTGGGTCGGGTGTGGGGTTTTTATCTTAAAAGGCCTCAATACTATGTTAGGAGATTTTATAACTTATTAGGCACCACCTAGAACTTCGCTTATTCTATGTGGGACTAACCCTCATGTCTTTGGTCGAGTGAATCCTTAACAATCTCCACCTTGGCGAGATCCAAAGCCATGTCACCAACCATCGTCATGCTGTCACCGTTATCGTACACGATCATCATCCGTTTTTACTACGGTCAAACATGGTTACAGTCGTTATGCCCCCTTGAACCTTGGATGCCCCTTCGAGCTTTGCTCCACCTGAGTTAGATAGGGGTCAGGTCTAACTCCGTCATGAGCCTTAACTCCACCTTGCGCACCACACCATCTATAACCACTCGATCTCTTAGTAGCCCTAGCTCTGATACCAACTGAAGGATCCAACGGACTGCCAGGCCCTACCACATGGTATCGATACTGTCTCCAACTTAACCACCTTTGGGTCGGGTGTGGGGTTTTCTATCTTAAAAAACCTCGGTACTATGTTAGGAGATTCTATGACTTATTAGGCACCACTTAGAACTTCGCTTATTTTCTGTGGGACTAACTCTCATGGCTTTGGTCGATCCAATCCTTAACACAATCCACCATGTAACAAATAAAATCGCACCCCAGAATTTGCGCCTCTTAGAGTTCCCATTCTTCATGTTCCATTCTGATAAAGTAGATTTAAAATCCTCCCTGAACAACCATACTAACTTGAAGCTAGTAAAAAAGAAGTTTCATAATTTTCTTGTTTCCTCACAGTGAAATAACAGATGAGAGTTTTGATTCAGCTACCTTTTTGACGTATAATGCATTCTTTGATAACAATTGAATTTCTAAGAGAACCCAGAGTTGAGCAGCGTTGTAGCATATAATCCAAAAAAGAAAGAAAAAAAAGTCCTTGTGAGGTATACTTAGATTCCAAATGCACTTACGAGGAAATCTAATAAAGCCTTTATCCTCAATACCAATATATAACAAGACTTGACTGAAAAGGAGTTACCTGGATTCAAAGAGAGGAAATCTGATAATGCAGGGATGTTTATCAGAAACAGTAGTGTAGCTACCATATCAACATCAGTCCCTCTAAGAATATTGGTAAAACTGAAATTCTAAATAGCAACTCCATTAGTAAGCACATTCATGTATTTCATTATTATTATTATTATTATTATTATTATTATTATTATTATAAACACACACCAATTTATTAGAATTTTTTTTTTTTTTTTTTTAAGTTTTATACGGTGCCTGTCGGAAGTCTGGCTACAAACTAAGACCCCACCCCTTTTTAGATAGCTATACCTACCTTAATAAAGAGGTAATTTCCGACATTAATAGTTGCATCATGCCTAGATAACCCGAAGAGGGAAGGAAATAAATTTGCCAAGGGTTGATTTTTTTTTTTTTTTTTTTTTGAAAATCAAAGAACCTTTTCATTAATGGAAATTCAAGGTTACATTGAGTTCAAGATCGAAAATAAGAGAATACAAAGAACCATAAACATACCGTAGAAGTACAATACCGAGAAATCCGACAAGAGAAAGAGAAGGATTAACGGAGTAAGACGAATACAAGTATGAATAAGATCCGATTGAATTGGAGGAAGAATGGTTATATTCGGAAATATATTCCAACCATTTTGTTTGTTTTTCTTCTATAAAAAGATATGCTCCCAAAATATGAGTGATTTGCTCAAATCTCTTGTAACTAGTGATGAAACTTCCGTCGTCAAATAAATCACCGATGAAGATCCCGTCGCCGGAAAGATAGATGATGAAGATTCCGATGTAGATTCCGTCGCCGGAGACAACTATGATGAAAGTTTTCGTCGTTGGAGTACATCCCTAGTGATCTTAAAACCCAAAACAACCAAGAACCGCCATTAGAACGTACAAAAACCTCCTTGAAGGAGTAGATAAAAACCATCTTGAAGGTGTAGATAAACCTCCTTGAAGGAGTAGAAAAACGTCGCCAAATGGTAAGTAAAAAACATCGAAATAACCTAAACTAAGCAACTAATCTATGAAAACAAGGGAAATGAGTTGTGACCTGCTCAGATCCGGTCTTAAATGACCAGATCTGAGCAGTGAAGATGGAACTTTATATGGGTTTTTTTTTAGGAAAAAGGGAGAGCTAGAGAGGAGAAAGAGTGTTCTTTTGACTAGATCGGTCTAGTGATCCTTGAAAATCCTAAATCGCTATCCAAACAGCGCCAAGGGTTGATCACCATGCCAAAAGTTCTTTGCACCTGAAAGGTTGAATATTCAATCTCCTCCCTTTGAAGGAGTTTTAATTTGTCAACCAGTAACTCTTTCTTTTTCTGTTCGGTCCAAAGTTCGAACATTACCTAATTTTGTAAAAATCATTAGAGGGTTTGTTACTGTTAATCAAGATTTAGTTGAAAACATCTACTGAATCTTAGTGTCACCTATCTTGGTGCCAGTGGGTTGTGAACTCAAATATACAACCATCTTTTATCTCTGTTCAATACCTAAGACTTTATGCCCACGACATCTGTTTCTCCATGCAAATGTTTCTACAGTGAAACAACAAGCCATTGAATTTGAGATGCACACCGGAGTAGTTGCTATGACCAGTAATAACTATCCACCCTCTGCCTCTGGGAAGGGAATAGTCCCAAAGGCAGAGAGCATTTATAATGGTGTACTATAAATATTCAGTTATCATTGCTCGTCATTTAAGCACTCGCGCTGAACTTTTATCTTAAAGTAAAATTTTGGACCATGGCTTTGACATCTAGGATTCAAAAAAGAAATTGCGTCATTTTTTTTCTTTTAGTCACCTGTGATGTGCATGGCGAATGTTTCTTCTATTTCTTTTGCGCCGGCTACAAAGCCTGATATTGTGAATCTGAACTGATAAGCCTCCCCCAAACCCTCATTTAATAAATTGTTTATTTATAAGAGGGTCTAGTAAGCAGCCAAATGTAGTGTTAGGTTGCCGTACTTTTATAATGTATGGGGGTTCAGGAATTTGGGGAGAGGATATGTTAATTGGATTATACAAATCTATGTAGACTAGTCTGTAGAGTAGCTTAGATTGGTTTAAGTTGATGCTGTCATTTTATGGCAGGTTTTGTTGTTTACTTTGGTAGTGTTTGTGTTCCTTATGCTGTCTTGTCTCCTCCATGTAATCTCCGTATAGGGATGAGAAACTGAGAAAGAGAAACCTTCAAGTAGGTAGAGTCTTAAAATACGGGAAATTATTTTGATGGCGCGGTGCGAGGGTGGGGGTTTATAACCTTTGGACGAAGGGGTGTTTAAATGATTTTTTTTAATAACACACCACCCTTTAATCCAACGGTTATAAACCCCCTCCCAATCCAAGGGCTGTGGTGCTGCGACGTCAACTTTGATGTCGCACTGCGACATCAAAATCGCGTCCTAAAATACGTGTGAATTACTATATTCATAAGAAAAGATTTTAAAACAAAAGTAAAAGATGTGTTGGATGAATGAGCCTCATAGGGAAGGGTGAATATGCTCTGTCCATTGAAGAAAAAAGCAGTCCTTTCCTCTTGAAACTCTCTCCTCACCTCAGTCTCTCAAGCTACTCTCTCGGTTTTACTATTCATTTCTTAACAATTTGTTGTTGAACCCTAAAACTGTTTAACATATAATGATGAGCAGTGGCCTTCTTAAATCTTAACTGCTTCAAAATTTGACTTAAATCCCTTCTTAAAAACAATCCAAAAATACACCTTATACTTTTCAAGAGCGATATCAGCTGACAACACCTTCATTTTTATATCTACCACTCCAAGAACAGCAAGAATATAGTAAAGCCTTTTTCTTTGTATTCTTTTTTTAAGCTGCAGGATGATTAAATTGGGGGAAAAAAAGTAAAACCCATGACAAATGAATGTATTTCTATTAATATATTAACATCATCTTAACCTTAATAAGAAAAGTCATGAGTATTTTCTTACTACATTGGTCCCCAAGGAGTCAAGGACCCCAACTATACAGAACAAAAAATCAGAGATAGAATTTGGAGTCACTTTGTCATACTATGTTAACACCATTAACAAATGTAGCTGGAAAAGTAATAACAACAAAGGGGGATGAAGAAAAACTTACATTAATAAACATGTTGTAACAAAAATTTAAAAGATATTTTACCCCATCTCTAAAAGAAGAAAAACTACTAAGCTTAAGATAGAACTATACTGTAAACAGAGACATTGTACCAACTATTCACCTTTGAACTTCTGTTTCTTTTCTCTCCTTTCTTTCTTTTCTTTTGCTTAGTAACTATGCTTCTAAAAGTTTTCTTCTCCTCCCACCAAGTTAAGATTTTTGTAGTGTACAATTCCTCTCTTGGACATCACGGTTGCGAGTGTTATGGTTGGTGTTTGTTCGCGTATAGGACCCAAAATGTGGTGAGAAACATCCAGTTGGGTTCTTCAGGTGGTACCTAGTTCTGTAGGAGTGGTACATGGGGCGAGGGTGTTAGCTGGGATGTTGATCCCGCCCCCTCTAACAGATAATGTAGGACCTCTTACTGTACTAGCCCTGCTAACAAGATTTGGATCTAAAAAAACAACAATGACTGTTATGTCATCATGGAAATGTCGTCGAACCCCTCTATCTATCTTCTTCAAATCTGAGTATCTCATTTCTCTTTTCTTCGCTGCTTCTTGCAGTGCAGTTTTCACAAGCCTTCGAGCAATTCCCTGCATGAACGACAGCAAATAGAAATTAATCTTGTGATTTTGGGCCCCAAGACTGGTAGGC
>JAJJMA010170712.1:0-18463 GCA_023529015.1 Papaver nudicaule
CGTCCTTAGGATGCTATTACTATGCAAAGGCATTTTCTACCCTTACAGATGGTGCTGTAGCCTCTAATGCAGCACCTACCAACCCACCTGCATCCGGCAACACGCCAAATATACCTGTTACCCAAGATAATCCCTCTTCAACACCTATTATCTCGGCTATCCCCATCACCCCAGTGACTTCTAATGCTCCAACCCACACCTCTGGCAAGAACCCTTCCTCCACAGCTAGGGTCAACACTACCGCCGAGAAAGGAAAAGGAGTATCGGAAGCATTAACCATGGAGGAGTTAGCCAGACGACAAGACGTCCTCGTAGAAAGTCAAGACAAGATGTTCGACACTCAGCTAGGAATCCTGGCTTGTTTCAAAACTCTAACCTCGAAGCTGTCAAGTTCACCAGTCAAGGAGACCCCTGAAGCTGCTACTACAGGTGCCCCCTCGACTGTTATCCACATCCGAGACGACGAAGCGCCCTCTCTCCCAGAAGAATCTCGCCAAAGAGGAGGACAACCATCCCGCTATGTCACGGCAGAAGACTTGGAAAAGCTGCTACGAAATCGAGAAAGAGATATGGCGCTACCTATCCACCAACACCGGCCACCGTATCCGCACGAGGTCCAGATGATTGCCCTCTCCAAAGGATATATATCGCCCATGTTCTCCTTGTATGACGGAACTGGGAATGCACGTGAGCACATCTCGCGATTTCTGGAGTCCCTGGAGGAACACGAGTACAACCATGTCATGAGGCTCAAAGAATTCTCGAAGTCTCTCACTGGAAGATCTTATACCTGGTACAATAATCCTGCTCCGAACAGTATCGGGACCTGGGGCGAGATGGTGAGTGCGTTCTACCGCAAGTACTTCTTCGTGTCTGAGCAGATAACACTATCTGATCTCGGCAGAATGTTCCAGAGACCTAGCGAGCACCTGAACGACTACGTCAAGAGATTCAGAATCCAAGCCCTTGACTGCCACGACCCCGAACGTCACGGAACAACAATTGGTGGAACTCTGCATCAACGGAATAATTCCCATGTACCGATCCCTCTTGGAGAACCTCCGCTTTAAGACCTTCTCTGAACTCCATGAAGCTGCGAAGAGGTCCGCCACCACTGCACCCGTCCTGTTAGAAAGGACCAAACCCCTTAGGAGCGAAGAAACCCGTGTCACTCGCGGTGATAGGAGGCTAATCAACAAGCAATACAATAACAGTTTGCCATCTATGGGCGCCATCAGCGAAGGAGGGAAGAGGAAAGGCCCCGTCACGGAAGCGACGCATCCAAAACGTACTAATTCAGCTCCAGGGACCCCGAGCAAGAACATAAACCAAGGAGGGCCGCAACAACCGGAGATGCGGAGGTAAAAAGCCAGACCAGCAATACCGGACTACCCATTTCCCATGGAGGAGGTACTAGAGTTGCTAGACACCTGGATCCAGGACGGAGCAATCGAACTCCCTCCGATACGACAGCCTCCTACAGTCGAAGAGGTAGCAAGCCCAAGGTACTGTCGCTACCACCGAGTCACTACTCACCCTACCAAGGACTGCTTTACCCTTAAGCGAATTTTCCAAGCCAAGGTGGAGTCCGGGGAATTACACCTAGGAAACGAAGGAGTATATCAAGATCCTCTACCAGTTCTAGCATTCACCCTCCCTGAGGAACCGGTGAACAAAAGAGTGGAGGAGATAATGTACCAACTATGCGAGACTCTCTGTCTCTCAAAACCACAGCGGAAAGACATGTTCGCAGCACTCAATGTGGTAGTGTTGGGAAAGCGCCTACCCTTCAAGGAAGTCAAAGAACAGACAATGCCCAAGCAATAGAAGCCAACAGAAGGACAAGGCTGGGGACTCCTCACAACCGCCCGCCTCTCTCATGCTGAATTCTCGAAGACACTCATCGACCCGGGATCTCCAGTGAACATCATCTCGGTCAAGACTCTCAGGGCCGCTAACATCCCTCGCAGCAGAGCTATCCATGCCCCTACCATCATCAAAGGTCCTGACGGGGTCGAGGTACGCACTTGCGGGTGGATCGATCTTTCCGTTGAAATCGCCACAATCCCAACTATGGCGGAGTTTCACATTGTTAAGGGAGTCGTCGAAAGCGACATGGTGTTGGGACGCCCATGGATCTACAACAACCAGGAGACACTTCCTCTGGAGTTCATAGAGCGGTTTGTACAAAAGACCAGCATCACGGAGGCAGTAGTCACGCCTGCAGAACCCAAGGGAGTCAATGAGGACCCCCTTTACCAAGAAGGTACTTCGTCCACCCCCCTTTTATATGATAGCCCACATTCACCGAATTACTGGGGACTCACCACGAGGAGAACCGTTCAAGGGGAAAACCCTGGAAAACCCACAGTAGATGTCAGCACAGCTATAAGAATCTTCATCAAAGCCCTTCAGGAATCCGGAATTGTACGTGACAAGCCGTACAATGTTAAGATCCGAGGAGAAGGCGAACTCATCCCCTACGACATACCACCAGAAGTGTTAGAGACCATCCCAGACTTCAAGGAGTACGTGGAACTGTTCAACCTTAAACAAGAGGTGGGGGAGAGCGCGGTTGCATATGTGGAAAGGTTTCGCAAGAAGGCGAAGGAACTTCTGCCTAACCATGATTCACTCCACGCCACATTGGCCGCGGGATTGAACTCGGTTTAGCAAGGTTTCACCAAAAACCTAAGGGAGGACGACATTAAGCCTCTTGTTTATTGTATTTGCATTCCTCCAAAGCAGCGCATCATGGCGTGCAGTAGATAGGATTTTCATTTTAGCAGATTTAATTAAGAAAAGTATTTCATTTCAATATCTCTTAGAAAACACAATCCTATCCAACCAATATAAAATACCTACAACTTATTCAACGAGCCATGTACCTAAAAAAAAAAAAAAAAACCACTAGTCGAGAATATCACTCAAGACCCCACTAGGTCCACCTTTGCAAGATAGCCTTAGCCGCTCTAGCTCCCTTTCCTCCCTCTGCAACTCAACCTTTAACTCTGCCACCTTCTTCTCCTTCTCCTGGAGAATCTCCTGAGACCCCTGAGCCTTGTCCCTTTCAAACCTATCACGCAGCCAAGCCACATTGAAACCCTTAGACTCAGCTGCAGCTATAGAATCCTCCCAATCTTGGACATCAAGTGGATCCGCGGAGCCAATGGATTGGGAAATCATCTCGGTTACCCTCGACAACAGAGTACTGACTATCGATTCAGAAAGTAGCCGCTTCTCCCCGTTACGAGCAATATGGCCGAATTTCCTCAAAATCCGGTCATACAATGTCTGATGCTCATTCAACACCGGGAAGTTACCTACCAAGGCGTAACCATGACGAACTTTGCCTACGAAGGAAGGGAAGGAAACTCCGGCACCAGGATAGGCAGGCTCCTGATCCACACCGCCATTAGATGTCTCCTCAGTTGAAAAGATAGCCGCATCCACTCCAGTAGTCTTGCTGACAACCTTTGGAAGAGCGACGTCCACACCGCCACCTGGTGATTGCCTCAGAGGGAAAGCCGCTCCCGAATCCTTCGGAACGACTTCACCAACAACCTCGGGGACAGTTGCCCCCACATTGTCACTCAAACTTTCCCCACTTTTAGTGTTCCCGCAATCTCTGAGACAATACCGGCCTCAACGCGACCCTCATTCTCCTGCTCCTACGGACATAAGACCTCAAGTGGTTAGTCAACACTGATTATACAAGGGCGAACCTGAAAGAGAAACAACCGGCAAAGAAGCAAGCTCCGGCAGGCCTTACCTGGGCGAATCCACGACCATTGGCCTCGTTAGGAAGAGAAGAAGCGCGAGGACTCACGCCAACTAGCTCGTTTACCTCCTTTCTCACCTTGGCGTCAACAGCTGGGGACTCCGTGGAATTTTCACGTTCTTTTGACACCGAACCCTGCAAAACGGCATAGGAAGATCAGCCAGGGAGGAGATACATTTATAAAGGGCAAGAGACCCCTCTGGGTATGAACAACTTACCTGAGATGGGAAGGGAGACGAACTCATCACGGGGGAAAGAACAACGAAACGACCCTCAAGTAATTCCATCCTACTACATTTAATCTTCTTCTCAGGTTGGACAACCGGAGGAGGCGCCATCTGTCACCAGAGGAAATAAAACCGTTAACCTAGGCAAGGCGAACAAAGCATATGCGTGAACAATCAGAAAGAAGATTACCTGGGGTGTCAGGGTAAAAGTGGGCCTATCATTCGTGTTCACCTTCTTCACAAAGTTCCCAGAACCTTCAAGGTGTAATCCCAGAATTGGTTGAATTCGGGAGTGACCCTCGCTAGTCTACCAGCCACCAAGAAGATAACCCTCCTCCCGGGGTCCTGAGTGGGGTCTAAATATTCGCGTAAATCATCCCCGGAGGGAGGGAGGGAACGATCAAAGGGCATATCCTGGTCGAATCCCATGAATCGTGCCGCCCTGTCAATGTTGTACGCCTGCCTCACCAACCTGCCTTGATAAAAGCCAAAGATGAAACCCGAGACGCTACTGCACATGAACACCTGCTGCCCGTCGTACTCGATGTTAGTAACACCGCGAGAGCCAGAACGCAAGAGAACCTTATCAGCCTCTGCAGCAACTTCGAGATGAAAGACTCTTTCGTCACGAATGTTACACCATGGACGAAAGCAGATGCACTCATCCCTGTCTAAAAAATCTATCAACCTTACCGATTCCTTAGGTTGTTTGTCGCTCCACCACATGATCCTGACGTGGTCCAGCGAATCCGAAGGGAGACCACCCTGTAACTGTGTAAAATCCCAATGGTTAGATCTTACACAGTACACCCAAATAACATACACAAACATACACACAATCGTACCTAAACATTCATCTAGCATGTAGCGTAGGGAATATGTAAGAGAGTAAGGTTAGAGATACTTGACAAGATGATTTACTTGTTTCGCCCATAAGTAAGGACTACATCCAAGGATTCCACTATTATAAGTATGATTACAACTCTTAATTACCTTGCCAATCTTCTAAATGTTTTCTCGCAATAAGAACCCTAATTTCAGCCTTGGGCTATAGAGAGCAAGTAGAATACTTTTCCTCTCTCTAGACCAATCCGAAATGTGTCCAACCCCTTTCTCAGAGGCACCTCTCGCTATTTATACAAGATTTACATTAGTGCTATACAGCTAATACAGACAAGCTACGCTCTGACACTGATTTGTCTCTACCCGCCGACAAAGTATGTCGCCGAGGTAGTATTACTTCCAGCGAGTAAGTCTTCTTGAGGATAAGGAATGCTGACGAGGTTTCCACTGAGTAAACAAGTCAACCCTGACAATCTATCCGTTCTGACGAGTAATGAATGCTCAACTACTTCTCAACTACTTATTACCTTCCCCCGCTGCACTATTCTTACTCCGCTAATACTGCCTATTCCGCTTACTCCTACTTCACATCTTACCGCTATGCCCAAGAATTGGGTACTTCGCCCACAACTTCCACTGTTGATTCCATACTTCTCTTGAGTGACCTTTTGATACACCTTAGCCCATAGGATGCTATTACTAGGCAAAGGCATTTTCTACCCTTACATTTTGCCTCTTTCATCTCCAAGATCTTTGATCGCCGGAGGTGAAATTCTTCTTCTTCTCTCGCCGAAAATGCCGCACCACGTTCTCCACTAAGTTTTCATAACGCCACATGCCCTTTTCTCAGCTTCCGTTACGCCACGTGCCCTTCATGCAGCCGTCTTCACTTTATGACTTGTAACCGTCTGAACCCACGACCTCTACTACTTCTCCACGATTTGTAACCGCCGGGCGCCAGTTAAGTTTTCCCTTCCTATAAATACTAAAAAAAAATTCACTCCAAGCCTTTACCTTCTTCTTCTTCACTTCGAGATCAAACACCTTCAGAGCTCCTTTAAACCCTAAACCTTCCCCAACTGCTGCCATATTTTTCCTATTTCCATCTCCTGTCACCGTAAACTCACTACTTCTATTTCATCCCCTTTTTACTTTCTTCATTCTCCATTTTTTCCACTGTCAAACTCATACTTTGATCTATTTATTCACTGTGTAGCCGGATTTGTTCATCTTCTCCGGTAACTTCAATTTTCCGATACACCGTAATTTCTCCTGAATCCCTACTCGCTCATGGCTTCTACTACTCACGCTTCTTCTAGTTCTACAACTCATGTCGCTCAAATTTCCAACTCGCCCATCAATGAAGTTGAATCTTCTCTTGCTGCTACTAAAGCTCCTACTCGCCCATCCTGGAAGAAGTGGTCAGAATATTGTGCTTATGATAAAGTGTTCATCGCTCCTTTGACTTTGACGCCCTTAAAGAAGGTAACAAAGGCTTCTACCCCTACTACTCTGGAAGATCTCCGCACGCCGGACCAACATGGTGAGGGTGCAATAACTGCTTATGGCACACTCAAGGCTGGAAAGGCGGATCTATTTCCTTTATACGATCCCGCCGATACGTTCATGTGTGACCTCTTCCTGGCGATAAAGAAAAGTCCTTTCCAACTTACGGCGAATGCAATTCGCATTCTGGTAGAGTGGAAGCTTCGTCGTAGCAACAAAACTAACTATCCGGATCTGTTTGAGGAGGGTAAGTTTCCTCCAGAGGCATATACTGTAGAAAATTTTCTTAAGCAGTATGATGTTCTTCCTTCCTCGGTAAAAGGTGAGCCCTGGGCTTACCGCTTTGTTACCAAGAAAAAGTTTTCAAAGAAACCAGAGGAAGTCATGCTTGGTGCTGTAGACGCCAAGGAGGTTACCGGTACTACCACGGCGAGGAAGAGTTCTGAAACTGGCTGGACCAACCTACCTTGCTTGCTGGAGGGCCCTTGGTTGCTAGGATGGTGTGATGCAGATAAGACGATCAAGCGACTAGACTTCCCCGAGGAACACAAGCGCTTCAAGGATCATGACTTTACCCATTTGGACTGGGCGGAAGAAAAACAATATCTGGGCGCCGATGGTAAAATACAGGTGGATTCCCAGGGTAACTGGCTGATGTTGTCCAAAAGGTCTTCCAAAAGGCAATCCTCCTCTCAGGTAATAAATATTTTATTTTCAGTAAATATATATCTATATTCCTTTCGCCGAGTTTCAAGAAAGGCAGAGCTGAAGATCTAGGAACAAGCATACTAAGTTTCTAATTTTAAAAATATATCTCAAATATTTTTAAAATATATATCTATATTTGCCTCTGCTTGTTTCAAGATCTGATAGGTGTGCCGCTTATTTGCAGAGTACTCCCGCTCTGACTCCTCGGGAAGAACTCCGCCAGACTTTGAAAAAGATCAAGTTAGATGCTGCTGCCGCCGAAGGTTCTCAAGGCGAAGCCTCCGCTAACACGGGAGACACTATGCCTCCGCCAGCTGGTACCGTGCTGCCTCAGCCAAGTTCTCATCGCACTCGGCGTTCAGCTTCTGCTTCCACCACCTCTTCTTCTGAAAAGCCTTCTACCAACTTGAAGGATAAAACTCCTGTTACCCCACATTTAACAACCATCTCTGAGGAAAAGGATGGCGATGTTGTGATGCCTGACGCCGAGCCTGTTAAAGAATCTCTTAAGACTCCCCCTGAGCAAGAACCTGTTGTTCCTCCTGTTAACTCTGGCAATGAGGGTTTCATTCCTCAGCCATTTTCAACCGCCGGGAATACTTTTACTGGTCCTTCCGGAAGTTCTAACTCTCCCATTGCTCTTACAAATCTTCATAGGATGCCTTTTAGCGGTAGGGATCCTGGGCTCCCAAGAAGGAGTGATACTGGCATGGTGGTAAATAGGCTCGCCGACTCTTTTTCCCGCCTGCTTTCCTTGGAAGAAGAGAGGAACAGTCCCGTTTCTCGCTACTATGAAGCTATGCTGAAGTATGCTACGACTGGCTTGGCCCATTCTTCAAATTTAGCCTCTGTGGCCCAAGGGTTGACTCCCCAAGAACATTTTTTCATGGCCGCCGCGGTAACTATTCGTTCCAATGCGTTCTTATTATTAGCTATTATGTCTAGATTTGTTGAATTCTTCTTTCGCCTCTGCCTCAGGGATTTCAACATTGTTTAAGCCTGATTGATACCTTTGACGTACAAGGCGATATGGTGAATTTCCTGTCTCGTGAAAATGAGGATCTCGAGCGCCAGCTGAAGGCAAAAGAAGCAGAGGCAACAAAGTTGCTCAATGCTAGCATCAAGGAGTCTACTGAGCGTGAGGGACTTCAAGGTATTTTTCTTTTCTAACTTGCAGACTGAATTTTCTTTGCACTTTAGTCTTTCGCCGAATCCCTTAGATCTTGCCCCTTCCAAGGTTGCCGTCAGCATTCTGACACACAACTGAAGCGAGCTGAAACCGAGATAGATAACTTGGCGAAGGCTAATGCTAAGAAGTGCGATATGCTGTACGGCCAAGCTAAGACTATTGAGTGGTACCGCCGAGAGTTAAATTATGTTAACGAATTAAATGTTAATCTTGATAATCTTCTCAAAGTTTCTCAAGCCGACCTAAAGTGGATGGAGAGCGAACGAGATAACGCTCGCCGACTAGCAGAACTTAATAACAAACGAAAAGAAGTCGCCATTGTGGACCATATGAGAGCGAGCTCTCTGCGTTCGGAGGAGAAGGCGAGAGCTGATAAGCTTGCCTCTCGCCTTAATACTGTCATTTCTGAGAGAGATTTCGCCGAGCAGGAAGCGCAAAGGTGGAAAGATTTCTGTAAGATTCATGGCGATCGCGCCAGAGAACTTGACAACCAGCTAAAAGCCCAACTGCGGCAGGTGGCCACTGTATCCGGTTCTCCTGTTAACGCTAAATTTGAATCCCATCTACAACTCCTTGTAGAAGCCCAAACTGGTGCTTGTAGGCACGTGAGCGAGTTGGAAGGTAGATTTCTAGGATAATTCTCCACCTGAGTCTCTATGTTGCTTCAGTTTCTAACTCTTCTGTTTTATCTTTACAGGGCGAGTCAAACAATTGGAAGAAGAATTGAAGAAACAACACAAAATCGTTGAGGATCACAAGCTCTGCACCTTCACTATTTCTGACTTGGCTGGGAAACTCACCTATCATCATGGTTGTGAAGAAAGGCTAAATCAGGCTATGGAGGCTCACCGCCCAATGTCCCGACCAGATCGCTGCATTAAACCTTCAACTTCAAGATCACCAGAAATGCCAAACCAGCATTGAAGGCCTTGAGAGTAAGGTGAAGTACTTGGGCGAGATCCAGAGTGGACTTCAAGCTGATTTAAGCCAAGCTCAGAAGGATCTCCAAGCTAAGGATGTCAAACACAAAGAACAACTTCTTCTCATGGACTTCCTCGCCGTCCAGGAGTACGTCAATGAGGAATATCCCAAGCTCAAACTGGAGATACCAGCCAAGTATGTCATTGCTCCTCAGTCTTCCGTCGTGAAAGAGGTGGTGGATTGTGAACAAGATGGCGAAGGGTCCGGATCTAGCGGCGAGGAGGAAGAAGAAGATGTGGTTCATGAGGAAGAGGAAGAAGAAGAAGATGAGGATGCAGAAGCGGAAGAGGAAGAAAAAGTAGAGGAGGAAGAAAAAGTGCAGGGGAAGGACGGCGAGAACCAGGCTGCTCCATCATCCTGAAAGAGAGTCGGCGACTTTTCTTTACACTCTCCCTTTGTGCCTCTTGCAACTTCTTTGTTTTGTAATGAACGGTCTCTCTTTATTTTGCATTTTGTTAAGGCTGGTATTTTTGCTTCTTTCCATCTTTATTATCGCCTTGTAAGGATATTTTCTTTAGCTTTTTGCAATGGATAGTCTTTCCTTTAAATGCTGCCTTTACACAATCTTCTATTATACTTGCTTCAATTTGTCTTCAAAGACTTAGCTTGCCATTGAGTGAAGTCCTGGTCCCGTACAGCCAACAATTTCAACAATTGACTGAACAATTTCTCGGAGCGACAGGGTTAGATCCCAACCGTAACCATTACTTGTGCCCGTCGGCGATCTAATATAAGCTGTTTGGGTTGCCCCATAGACTTTAATACACTATGGCTTCCGCCAGGGGTGATGCTATGGCGTAGACGGATTAACACACCGACGGCTCCGCCGAATGTGATGCTACAACAAAAGGGTTCTTATTCGCCCAAACACTTACAGATCAACAAGTAACACGACTGGCCTTACAACTAAGCCTGGGTCGGACTAACTATTACGAGTAGGTGCGTTCACTCAATGCAAGCAAGCTTTCTTCATAAGAGGTCTTGGCTCTTAGTTGATTTTATTGGTTTGGGCATTACGCCTTCAAAGATGGCTCATGGCCTTAGTACCTGATCAGGGTTTTGGTATGGCTTTTATTGCCTTTGGCATTTGTGCCTCTGTAGATAGCTTTTATAGCCTATCGCTGAGTACTTTGACTCAGTTATTGTGCTCTTGGAGCTTTTAAGTTTTAGTCATCACTGTAGTTAGACTACTCAGTGAATGAAAAATGCAAGTGACACAGAAATTTGTTAACGGGGTTCAGCGCATGATAGCAAACCTACGTCCCCGGATCTTATTCGCTGTTGTGTTACATCAGTTAATAAGATTTCTTGGGTATTATGCCCGCCCAAGACTTCGGATTTTACATTGTTTCCCTCAAGGATAGTACTTCTTAAGGAACCTGGCGTTCCATGGATGTTCGAGTTGTACGCCGTGCTCATCAATCAATACATACGCTCCTGGCCCAGCCACTCTTTTGACCACATAAGGGCCATCCCATACAGGCTCCAATTTCCTGCATCCTTCTCGCTGAGAGGGGGGAATTTCTCGAAGTACCAACTCGTCGGGCAGATATTCTCTTGGAATCACCCGCTTGTTGTATTCTCTTGATAGCCGCCGGTGGTAATTCTCCATGTGTGTAAGAGCGATCAGCCGCTGCTCTTCTAAGTCATCTAGCTTGGCTAGGATTTTAGATCTGTATTCAGATTCTTTTCCCATGCCTCATGCTTTGTAGTGGGTAGGATTACTTCAGATGGAAGTACTGCCTCAGCGCCGAAAGTGAGTAAGAAAGGAGATGCTCCAGTTGCTTCTCGAACCGTAGTTCTATATGACCACAAGACATTGTGCAAATGCTCACACCATGCCTTCTTATGCTTCTCCAGTCTTTTCTTCAGTCCCATTCCAATAGTTTTATTGGTGGCCTCTGCCTGTCCATTACTCTGAGGGTACAAGGGAGTTGATTTTCCTAACTTGACGCTGTAGTGGGCGAGAAACTTTCTTATGTTATCGCCGACTAACTCTTTTCCATTGTCTGTACATATCTCCGCCGGCACACCAAATCTGCAGAATATGTTTTCCCAGATGAATGTGAATACTTCTTGTCCTGTTTTCTTCCTGATGGCCTTGGCTTCACACCACTTGGTGAAATAATCTGTCGCCACAATGATGTATTTCCGTTGTCCGGAGCCTGTAGTTAGCGGTCCAATAATATCAATGCCCCACTTGGCGAAAGGCCAAGGGCTGAGCACTGGATTTAAAGATGTTGCCGGCGCCTTAATTCTTCTTCCATACAGCTGGCATGGTTTGCATCGCTGAACATACTCTTTTGCATCTTTATTCATCCAAGGCCAGTAGTATCCCTGCATTCTGACCTTCAAGGCTAAAGCTCTTTGGCCACCATGATTTCCGCATTCTCCTTCATGGATTTCTTTTAATAATTCATTGCCTTCTTCCCTTGATACGCATCGCAGCAGGGGTCCAGAGAAAGATCGACGATATAGGATTCCATCTCGGAGTTCATAGTTCGCCGAGCGACTGATGACCTGATGAGCTAAAATTTGACTTCCTGGTAAGGTTAAGCGGTCCAAGTAATACCGTATCGGCGATCTCCAATCTGTCTCTGCTGATTCTTCAGTGCTTGTTGTTAATACTTCTCTTTTCCTTGGCGCTGTTACCGATGACTGCATCACTCTTTCAATAGCTATTGAAGTAACATCTGGATCTGTCATCATTGAGGAGATGAACGCCAATGCATCGGCGTGCCTGTTATCTTTTCTGCAGATGTGGTGAAACTTGATACCTGTGATCCTCTGGGCGTACTCCCTAGCAAGTTTTAGGTACTTCTGCATAGACGGGTCTGCTGTCTGGTATCGTCCAAATATTTGTCGAATCACCAGCTGAGAATCGCTTGTCAATCTGACATTGCTAATTTTCATTTCAATGAGTATTAGCATGGCATGGATGACTGCTTCATATTCTGCCTCATTATTAGTCGCCGGGAACTCTAGCCTTAATGAGTGCACTATCCTTGCTCCTTTTGGCGAGATAAGGACAATTCCTATTCCATTTCCTTCTTTATTTGATGAACCATCTACATAAACCTCCCATCCGTCAGGACTACACTTCAACAGATCTGGCACTTCATGCTCTTGCTCATCCAAAGAGGATGGGATTTCTTCAATCTCTTCTTCTTCATCGATTGGGAAGTCGGCGAGGAAGTCCGCAATAACTTGTGACCGCTGAGCCGTACGTATTTCATATTGGACGCCGAATTGCTCAATCTGCTGGTTCCACTTGGCGATACGTCCCACCCGCTGAGAGCTGTGCAGGATAGACTCTATGAGTGAGAACTACAATGGGATGAGCATGAAAGTATGGACGTAATCGCTGCGATGCAAAGACCAGCGCCAAGATCAATTGCTCTATTTTAGTGTAATTCTTTTCTGCCCCTTGGAGCGTTCTGCTGATATAATATATAGGTGTTTCCCCACCCTTGGTTCTTACAAGTACTGCACTTATGGCGAAAGATGTTGCATCGAGATATACTCTGAGTTCTTCGCCGTGTTCAGGTGGCTGAATTGCTGGGAGAGTGGCGAGATACTTTTTGATGCCCTGAAAGGCTGCTTCATGTGCCTCAGTCCAATCGAACTTTTCTCCTTTTTTCAAGGTCTGGAAAAATAGTTTGCATTTATCGGAGAACCTTGATATGAATCTGTTGAGAGACGCCAAAGTCCCATTGAGCCGCATAACATCTTTTACTGTTACCGGCGAAGGCATATCTATAATTGCCTTAATCTTTGCTTGGTCAGCTTCCACTCCCTTCTTCGTGACGACATATCCCAAGAATTTTCCTGAAGTTACACCAAAAACGCATTTCGCCGGGTTAATCTTTAGCTTGGTAATACGCATTTGATTGAATATTTCTCTGAGGTCTTCCACGTGAGTTTGCTTCTTCTTGCTCTTGACCAGCATGTCGTCCACATATACTTCCATTGTCTTCCCTATCCATCTTTCGAACATCTTCTGCGCCATTTCTTGGTAAGTAGCGCCGGCATTCTTAAGTCCAAATGGCATTCGAGTGTAGCAAAACAACCCCTTGGTGGAAAAGAAAGCTGTGTTCTTCTGATCTTCCTCCGCCAAAGGTATTTGGTTATATCCCGAATAACCATCCATAAATGACAGCAACTCGTCACCAGATGTAGCGTCTACTGTTTGGTCAATACTTGGCAGCGGGAAACTGTTCTTTGGACACGCTCTATTAAGATCGCTGAAGTCGATGCAGATTCTCACTCCCTTGTTCTTCTTAGGTACTACCACCATGTTAGCTATCCATTGTGGATATTGCACCGGCCTTATAACGCCGGACGCTTTCATTTTGTCAAGTTCTGCCTCTACTGATTCTTTATAAGCTGGAGCCAATTTCCTTATCCTTTGCTTGAATGGTCTGATCTTTGGATCAATATCTAATTTATGACATGCTATCGCCGGGTCAATACCTGGCATCTCATTCATGCCCCAAGCAAAGACATCAACATATTCCTTGAGTAGCGCTTGTAACTTCGCAGATTCGTCTTCATTTAGCAGAGTGCCAATCTTTACCATCTTTGGATCCTGATCATCGCCGATATTAACATCCTTTGTAGGTTCCACCGTCGTAAAATGTAGTTCTGGTTCTCCCATCGGCGATGGTTCCTTTAATTGCTATAAGGTCTTATCTCCAGACTTCGCCGAGTCTTCTACCGAGTTTGTTGAATGCACATATGTGGTTGGGTTGGCGATGAAGTCTAGAATCTCCTGATCCTTAATGGCTTCCTTGCCGAGCTTCTTTTTCTCGGCAATCTTCGCTTTTCAATTTTATCGAATTTGAACACCGCCGAATTACACGCCTTCGCCACTGCTAAATCTCCAACATATTCGGCGACTCCGAATGGTGTGGGGAATCTCAGGCGTTGATGATAAGTAGAAGGCACTCCCTTCAAACTGTGGAGCCATGGTCTTCCCAAAATTGCGGCATACGGCGAGTCAACATCCACAATACAAAGAGTAGTTTTCAAGAAATAATCGTCGCAAATTTTAACTTTAAATTCAATCTCGCCTTTAGGCTTAGAAGCGATACCATTGAACCCATAAATGTTATAGGAGGAGACTGTTGGCGAGGGTATTTTATCATCTTTCGCCCTCATCGCCTCAAAGGCAGTATTAAAGAGGATATCCACGGAACTTCCTGGGTCAATAAGCACCTTCGGCAGCCTGAATTGCTCCATCTGAATGGTAAGAACCAAGGGGTTGTTGTGATTACTTCCCTATAAAGGAATTTCTTCGGCGGAGAACCCGACACAGGCCTTCATCCAATCTTGCATAGGCTCTTGTTTGACAGCTACACTACAAATCTCATTTCCCATCCTATCTCGCTTATGCACACGAGATAAAACGTTATCATGAAATTCATCTCTAGTGATCTTTGAGTGCACAATGGAAAAGCAATCTAATTCCAACAAATCTCGCTCAACCTTTACCTCATACACCTTTGGGGCCTGAGCGGGAATGGCTTGAATGGGCTGGACCATGATAGGAGGTGGCGGTGGCAACTCTAAAAATTCCTGGAATTTTCCCAAGCGGATGAATCGATGCACTTCTTGTTGTACGCCGGTGCAGTTCTCAGTTGTATGGCCATGAAACTGATGGAATTGACAAAAGGAATTGGTATTGGTCGGCGGGGCCCTCGGGTTTCCTCTGTTATAAGGGTAGCGGATATCATCCCTACAGTTTGAACTTTCGATTTGGCCGAACGCATCTGTGTAGGTTACACGCAATTTTGGTAGAGTAGCGTCTTGGAAAGGTTGCTGGTTACCCCTACCAAATTTTATGTTATCTCCATTGTATCTTCTTTCACCATTTCCATTTCGCCGATTATCTCCTCCTCCTCTTCCATAGTTTCCTCCTCTATTGTCTTGCTTGTCACGTCCATCATAGTTCTCTCGCTTCTGTGAATTCCAATGCTGTTCGGCGGTAACTTGCTGTTGTTGCCTTTCTGCTTCAGGTATTATTATCGCCGAAGAGGGATTCTGCGTTAATTTTCGTTTCAGCCTTCAGCCATTCTTTCTTAATTTCTTCTTGATCTTCCGGAGAGAAACTATTGATCGAGTGAATTTGTTTTGCTCTCTCCTTCTTCAAGCGAAGCTCTTCTTCTCGGATTTCTTCATAATTTATCCATTCATCCTGCATCGCCCTCAAGGTCTGTAGGTCCTTCGGCATGTCCCAAAATATATAATTGGTCCGTCGTCTCCATACCACTAAGGAATGACCTTATCTTCTCCTTTTCTGATACTTCTGACCCCACTTCACTGCTTGCCTTCCTCCATCTTTGAATAAAACTTTTATAAGCCTCCATGTGCCTTCTCCTAATGTTGAATAATCTTTCCACGCCCGGCCGACTTCTGTTGTTCTGAATAAAGGCACGCAAAAATTTACATTCCAACTTCTCAAAAGATTTGATTTTTCCTTCTTCGAGCCCATCAAACCACGCTAAGGCCTCCTCTTTGAGTGTAGCGGGGAATGCCATACACATTATGGGATCTGATCCTACCCAAGCCGCCGTATCTCGCTTATAAGCTTTTAAGTGTTGCGAAGGATCTCCCGCTCCATCATAGGTGGAGGAAAATTTAGGCGTAGAATACTTGGGAGACACGTACCCATATGTGATACATTCATGAAAGGGTGTTTTTTGCGCCTCTGACAATGCAACCCTATATTTCGATTCCCTTGAAGATCCGCTCAACGCTTCCACTTTATGCTTTAGTCGGCGAAGATCCTTCTTCATCTCTTTATCTACTTTATGCTGCCGCTTAGAACTGCTATGATCCTTGTCATCTTTTCCAGGCACATTCACCCTTCTGCCTCTTTCATCATACTTCGCCGATGAATCTGACATTCCTGTTGTACTGGTTCCACTCTTTTCAACTCGGCGGGTTGTATGAGAATGAGACTCATGGCGAGATGAATGTGCATGGGATCCATGACGAGATGAGTGTGCATGGGAGGCATGGCGAGTCGAGTGCGAGTGGGATGCGTGACCTTTATTTTGTGCCGCCATCAATTCTCTATGACTCTGAAGTACCGTCTCCATCTGCAATTGCATTTGCCTCTGCACTTGATCCGCCTGCCTGTTATTGGCCTCAAGAATTTGCCTTAACAAAGCTTCTGTGGTATTTGTGGATCAAGTGTTATCTGCTATCACCACTGGGCGAGTTACAGTAGCGCCAGGAGCTATTGCCGTGCCATTTCTACTTGCCGCCTGTGGAATTTCTCCCGCTATAATTGGTTCTGCCACCACCGCTGGAACTTCTTCTACCACATGATGTGTGTCGCCGACACCTTGTACCAACTGCTGCTGAACATTGGCTGCCACTCTGCTTCCTGCAACTGCATTTTGAGCTGCTCCCCCTGCATTCGATGTTTCTCCTATGGTGAATCTTCCGCCACCCATCTGCTCGCCGCAAGCATTTGCCTCTGCTTCACTACTGATTCTCCTTAGCATTGGATTAGGCTCAGGTGACCTTTCTGCATTCTCAAAACGAGTAATATCCTCCATGTAAACCTCTTCTTGGCGAGTTACTCGTTGGACAGGTGATCGGCGAGATGAGCTTGCCAAATTAGGATCCACTGGACCAACTGGTTCCATTGCCCTGCTTCTAGTGTTGTGACCACTGGGGAATGTCGCTGGTGTAGGAGGGATAGGATGTCGAGGAGGCCTACCCGCCGGGGCTTTATCGCTTCTTCCTCTAGGACCCATTCGCCGAGATTCTGTAAAAGAAGACAAACACACTTCCTGACAGTATTGCTCTGTTAGTACTGTGGGTAAATGCCAAATAAGTTAGTTGGGTTGCTTTTCAGAATGTTGATGAGTGAAAGACAAAAAGAACAGCTTTAAATCATGTGATGTGCAGATGATGACCTAATCATGACAAGAATTGTAAAAACATCCTATGATATTATGATTTTCAAATCGAAATGATAGTACGGCAGCTGTTTTAAGAAATTTTTTGAAATGGTTTTAGAATACAATTTCCTTCATGAGTCCACAGTTTCTGCTACTCGCCGGAAAAGATACTTTTTTGCCAGAAATATATATCTATATTTGCATTTTCTGAGAGAAACCCATACCCAAAAATAACATTTTTCTATCCTCATAACTAGTTTTCTCCACTGCTCATGTGAAAAAGGTGAAATATGTGATAAAATCGCCGATACAGGCCGGCCAACCCTTGTCTATAACCATAATAGCACTTAACACAACATGATTTCCATAAATAGTAAAAAATGTCTACTGAGAATCCAGATCCATCGCCATAGCATACTAAAAATGCCCTATACTTTCTAATCTTAGCAATATTCTACAGGAGAATCCTTATAACAGGCTGCATAGCATACCATATATAGCGAAACAGAAACAAAATCATGAAGAAATTCTATATAGCGAGCATAACATCTCTAAATAGTATGATAAAACTACAAAAACATCACGGCGACCTCTAAGACTTACAAATCATACCATATATGGAAATAAAGAACATATGATAGCATCTCAAATCCTATTGAAAATCAAGGAAAACACAAATTCAAAACCTCTTCTAGCGCCAAAATGTAATTGTATAAAATCCCAATGGTTGGATCTTATACAATACACCCAAATATCATGCATCAACATACACACAATCATTCCTAAACATGCATCTAACAAGATACATAAGAGATATTAAGAGAGTAAGGTTAGAGATACTTGACAAGATGTTTACTTGGTTCGCCCTTATGTCAGGACTACATCCAAGAATATCACTAGTATAAGTATGATTACAACTCTCAATTACCTTGCTAATCTTCTAAGTATACGCTCACAATAAGAACCCTAATTTCAGCCTTGGGCTATAGAGAGCAAGTAGGATACTTTCCCTCTCTCTAGACCAATCCGAAATGTGTCCAACCCCTTTCTCAGAGGCATCTCTCGCTATTTATACAAGATTTACAGTAGTGCTATACAGCTAATACAGACGAATTACATTCTGACGCTAATTTGTCATTACTCGCCGACAAGGTATATCGCCGAGGCAGTATTTCATCTATTTACTTCCCGGCGAGTAAGTCTTCTCAAGGATAAGGATTGCTGACGAGGTTTCCACTGAGTCAACAAGTCAACCTGACAATATATCCGTTCTGACGGGTAATGAATGCTCAACTACTTCTCAACTACTTAT
>JAJJMA010170715.1:8962-31326 GCA_023529015.1 Papaver nudicaule
AAAAAAAAAAAAAAATCTAACCAAAGGAAAAAAAAAATCTAACAAAAAATAAAAATAAAATACCAAACCCCCTATCTTAGTCGTCTTCTTCTTCGTATTCGGGGATGTACATATCCCCTCCCCCTTGTCCATACCTTTCCCAAAGATGAGCCGTCAAATCATGTCGGAGTTGCTGATGAAGACCTGCAATCTGAATTCCCAGTGGCAAATCTATATTTTCTTGCAGACAAACTACGTTCGCCCACAAGTCGAGGCCTCAAATCCTCGTCCTCGTAATTAATCCATGCAGGATCACGACGAGTTTCGGCAATAACCATGTTATGCAAAAATATGCAAGTAAGCATAACACTGTTCATTCCTTCAATAACAAAACTCCGATAAGGCCCATAGATTATTGCAAACTTCCTTTTTAAAATCCCATATGCCCTCTCAACATCCTTTCTCTTAGCCATTTGATATGCATCAAAGTGTCTCTTATCACGATAATGAGGATTCGTAGGCGGTAAAGCAGAGTAGGCTTGAACTAATGTTGACCACTGGGGATAGATTTCGTCCGCAAGATAGTACCCTTGCTTGTAGTCACGATGACCTCGAAATTACAAGCTGGGGCAACTCCAGTCTTAAGATCCTCAAACAATGGTGATTTGTGCAGCACGTTGACATCATTATGTGAACCAGGTAGTCCAAAAAATGCATGCCAAATCCAACAATCATAGGTAGCCACAGCCTCCAAAATTACCATTGGCTTAGGTAGTGACCCTTATACTGGCATGCCCAATCAATTGGGCATCTATGCCAACCCTAGTGCATGCAATCCAAACTACCCAACATCCCTGGAAAACCTCTTTTTTCGTTCTCCTTCAGGATCTCTACCATATCAAGCTCATTCGGCTTCTTAAGTAGGTTGAACCAAAATGAGCAACAATTGTTTTGCAAAACAAGGTATTGTAGGCGGTAGTTTTGTCCATACGAAATATACTCATCAACAGAATCCGCTGGTGCACCATAACACAAAATTCGCAAGGCCGCAGTGATCTTCTGTTCAGGACTAATTAAACCCTTTCATATTCTGGGCATCGTATTGGTGATTAAACAAAGGCTCGACTAAACATCATTCAACAATTATTCTCTGAAGAAGGCAACGTCCCATTCGGAACCGCCGCTGAAAATCTTCGTCAGAGCACACAATCAGGATTGAAATAATCATTCATCATCATGTCGTGGAAAAATTCCTCTTTCTCTACGTCCATCTTCTTCTAAAAGCTTCCCTTGGTTCAGGAATTCGAGGTGTAGCTCCGGTGAAAATCTGCATCATTAGTATTCGAAGCCTTTTAGCAGCTTCGTCGTCTTCATCCAACTGTTGCAAAATTCTTGGATACATTTCTTATTCTTCATTGAAAGTATGTAGCATTTCCATATCGTTTTCTGCTTCCTCTTCAGATGAAGGAAGCTCAATATCGTATTCAACCTCTATATGTGTAAAAGAAGAAGCGAAATGGGTGTGGATTATGTGATTTTTGTGTTTTGAGTGGTGAAATGGTTGAGAATTTATAGTAGAAGTAGACACAACTTGGGCCGGATGTACCGCCAGCGACGCTATTTATGCCGCTCGGCGTATCTTGTGCCGGGCAGCGCCTGTTATGGCGCTATATTGTTTTACCATAGTGGAAAAAGCACTTTGTTCATCCACTTGGACAGGTAAACTGGATTTAATTACCCTATCCATAGGAATTGCCCTAATAGCATTATCTTTTTCTGTAACCCCCCTTTAGAGCAAACGCAGTGCTGGGTGCCAAATCCCATATATGGGTATAGCCCATCGGCAGTGCAAAGCAAACCAAATGACCAAACCCAAAAAAAGCTACTTTTTACACCAAATATAGGATAGCATTTGGGTTTGGTATGGCTTTGGTTGGACGTAATTATAAATCACGTATCTGCCCAGCGTGAATATAAATCACGCCAAGCATAAAACGTAAATATAAATCACGTTCATAGAGAAAGCGTAACCTTAAATCACGTTTCATTTTCAAAATTTCCAAACGTTAATAACATTCACTTCTCAAAACCCAAACGTGATTTACAATCACTTCTTATTTTGAAACGTGAAAATTAATCACGTATGCTTTATAGCATTTGGTGTTTGGGTTTCATGGCTGTAGATTTTCGGACCTAATCTCATAACCAAAGCCAAATATGGCACTTGGTATATGGCTTTTGAGACCTGGCGTTGCGTTTGCTCTTAGCAACCAAAACGGTAAATGGTGTGGTGTGGCTCATTAGTAGAAGTGAAAATGAAGTTGCGAGGGGTTTTAACTGAACCAGTCTTGCACACATTCATTCAGCAGGGTTTAAGGTACACACTGGAATGTCTCTCTCGACCACCAGGAACTAGGGTTTCTTTTTGCTATCAATTGATACAAGTTTTCTTCTAATCGCCATGTTTGCACTTCGTAGAGCTGCCAATCCTCTCAGGTAACAACAAGTTCACTCTAGATTTTTGGGAAGTTTTTGTTCGCAGTTCAGTTAAAGCTGTGATAATTTCAACAATCGAGTGATTGTAGCATGACCAGTACATGGCAGAAGGCTTACACATTTCTCATTTTTATGTTATTTCAGTTCTAGTGTCGTGTTGTCTTTTTTAGGGTTTCGCTAAAACTGTCTTTGATTATCTCAACATCAAAACTACTCTATATGGGTTAAATTGAGATGATTGATGTTATTATAATGAAATGAAATTTTCTTCTTCTTTCTTCACAAACAGAAGCCGAAGATATTGTCTACGTGCTGCTCGAACATGTTACACTAAATCAGACAATCTAAGTGATGCATCTGCTAGTGAACAGCATGGCACAACTTCTAGCTTCCCCAAGCAATTTGTATCTGCTAAATATCTACCAAAGGGTTTTCTCCCGAGCCAATCGTATCACCAAAACTGCATCACAACTCGTGGTCTTTGTTCTCAAGTGGGTGCTAAGAGTGGTGGTGAGGATGAGGATTTAGAAGATGGATTTTCTGAGCTTGATTCACCTGCCTCCTCTAATGCTGAAGGGACCCGTCTAGGACCAGAAAATGATGGAGAGATAGTTTCTATCTCTGAGCTCTCCGATGATGACGCTGAAGAGGATTTCGTGGAAGATCCAAATGAGATAGATTTGCCTGATATTGAGACCGATACAGTTGCTGATGAGGATTCGAAGAAGAGAAAAGCTGAACCATTGAATCTTTTTAATGTTATCAAGGCTGCACCTTTTCAGAATGTTAATTCTGCACTTGATAAGTTTGTCAAGGAAGAGAACTCTATGGGCCGTCCAGTAATATCCCTGGCCATGCTCAATCTTCGGAAGCGCCGCATGTATGGAAAGGCCTTGCAGGTGTTTTTCTAGATCTATCTTTTCTAGGTCTAATCTTACTAGTGTATTGATATCATGTTATCCTATTCCTGTCTTCTGAGTAGAAAATCTCGTTCTTTAGCTTATTTTTTGGTGAACTGAGGAGTTGTTAGATGTCAGCTTGTGACTTTTTAATATTCAGAGAAACATATTTAGCTAGCCATGAAGGAAAGAAATCTTTTAGCTAGCCATGAAGGAAAGAAATCTCTTACTAAGTAGTAAATGCAAATTTGAGAACCCTTTTCATTTATCCTGAAACTCTTTCTATGGATCACGCCCCCAAATAATTTGTTACCTTGGCATCTCATGACTCCTATGCTGAAACATTTAATTATTAATAGTCTGCATATGTTCGTAGATATTACCATAGGATTTGACTTAAGTGAACTTTGAATAGTTTGTATGTAATATACTTATATCCCTGGAGTAGACTCAAACATTTCTGCATACATTCACAATTTAGCTAATTCGTATATACAGGTCTATTAGTTGCCACATGATTGATTTCGTTACACAACTGGTAAAGCAGTTAGAACACAGCATACTAGTCAACTTGAAACAAAACTGTTAAGTCAATTGGAATACCTTTCATAGCATGCAAAGTTATTTCTCAGCTGGATTGGATCTCTTCACCCCAACTAAAGTGTCCTTCAGACAGATGTACATGTGTTGTACATAGGAAGTGGTGTAGACATCTAATATCAAGCTGACTGGTGATTCTTATTTATGTCTGAGAAGTTTGAAATGATGAAATCATATACCGTCAAGTCCATTATGAGAAAATGCTTACGCATATATATCCAAGAGACTGGTTGATTTTCTTCGATAAGGAGGTGCTACCTATTGCAGATATTCCATATGCTTAGTTGGCTGTGGTAGAATTACATGTCAAGTTTAGGTAAACATCTTGTGATTAATTTGGATATTAGCATAAGTGAAAACATGTGTCAGAACTTAGAATCTAGCAAACCCTGGTATTGAAAGGTCAAGTGCACCCCTGCATATACGTATGCTGTATGCTCATGTTTCTACGAACTATATGTTCCTTCTTATATTCAAAGTTTCTGTTTTGCAGCTCTCCAAGTGGCTGGAGAAAAACAAGCAGCTTATATTCGAAGAACGAGATTACGCATCTCAGCTTGATTTGATAGCCAAAGTACGCGGACTCGTAGTGGCTGAACAGTATATCGAGTCAATTCCCAAGTCCTTCAGGGGGGAAACAATCTATAGGACTCTTTTGGCTAACTGTGTCAGTACTGACAATGTGAATAAAGCCGAAGCAGTATTCCAAAAAATGAGGAAACTGGATTTCCCACTGACACCCTTCGCTTGCAACCAATTAATACTCTTGTATAAGAAACTCAACAAGAAGAAGATAGCTGATGTCTTATTGTTAATGGAGAAAAATGACGTGAAGCCAACGCGTTTCACTTACAAGCTCTTGATAGACACAAAAGGCCAGACAAATGACATAACAGGAATGGAACAGTTAGTGGAGACCATGAAGAGTGAAGGTTATGAATTAGATAACTTTATCCGAACGACGTTGGTTAAACACTACATACATGCAGGGGTGAATGAGAAGGCAGAGGAAATTGTGAAGGAGATGGAGGGGGAAGACCTGAACAAAGCACATGGTGTGTGTAAAATGTTACTTCATCTTTATGCGGGCCTAGGTAAGGCCGAAGAGGTTGAAAGGATCTGGAAGGTTTGTGAATCAAATCCTCGTATTGATGAGTGCTTGGCTGCCGTTGGTGCTTGGGGCACAGTGGGAAGAGTGGAAAAGGCAGAGGAAGTATTTGAATTAATGATCAAGACATGGAAGAAACCCCCAGCGAAGTGTTATACAACTCTCTTGAGTGTTTATGCAAAACATAAGCTACTTGTAAAAGGTAAAGATTTGGCAAAGACAATGGCAAGTGATGGATATCGCATAGATCCGCTTGCTTGGGACTCGCTTGTTAAACTATTCGTGGAAGCTGGGGAAGTTGAGAAGGCTGATTCAGTTTTGCAAAAGGCTATTCAACAAGATCATCGGATGAGGCCAATGTTTAACTCTTTCATGGTTATAATGGAACAATATTCAAGGAGAGGTGATATTCATAATACTGAGAAGATTTTCCATCAGATGAGGCAATCGGGTTATGTGAGTAGAATTTGGCAGTACCAATGCCTTCTTAAGGCTTATATAAATGCCAAAGTTCCGGCATATGGTTTCAGAGATAGGATGAAGGCTGATAATGTATTTCCAAACAAGTCGGTTGCTGGTCAATTGGCACAGATCGATACTTTTAAGAAGACAGCGATATCCGACTTTCTCGATTGAGAAAAACCATCCGCAGGTAAGTATTCAGTATATGTTATTTACAGATTTACGTAATCGCACATCCAAATGCAAAAGGCTTTGTCAGGCTGTTTATTGGATATTCCCACAGATATTCCATATCCTCACATTTATCTGTAATTTAGCTGAGTGTTCATGTGGCTGGTAATCTTTGTCTTTTGTTAGAATTCTCTTGATCACATACAGTTGCTTAAAACTTAAACAATCTGCTGAATTGATTATCAGTTTTCCTTCTATTTTTATACTCCCTCCGTTCCAATTTAGTTGATGGGTTTGGTTTTAGACACTCGCTTTACACTTGCTAAAATTGGTATTTTTTCACAATTTTTTTTAACAAAATTATTGCATTTGAGTTTGGAAATGTAACGTAGAAGATAAAATGCTTAGATGTTGTTAAAAAAATTGTGAAAAAATATCAATTTTAGCAAGTGTAAGGCAAGTGTCTAAAAACTAAACCCATCAACTAAATTGGAACGGAGGGAGTAGTTATTATGAAATCGTGTCCCAGTGAGTAGTTTAAGCCGTGGTTTGATTATATAATGACTACTTTGTGTGAGAATATTAGGCACTTAGGCCCCCCTGGCATTTGGTTGGTTCATCACGACTGTAAGAGTTATAAATAGACCCCTAAGCGTTAAGAGACACTGTGTGTAGATCAGATCAGATCTATCAATGTAAATGACCAGGTATCTTCAGGTTAAAAAAAGAAGAGGTAATTCTGCTTTGCTAGAGAAGAGAGCCTGCCAACAACTTTTGCTCTTCACCACAATTGGCCAGTAACGCCAGTTTGTTAATACTTAGCTGGCTTGCTGATTTTTATATCGTCTGCCTCCAAAAAAATGTTGTCTATATGCATACATCTATTTGCGTTTCATTTGAAATGCCTGCCATGAAGCAAAACCCTCATTCCTTCCAAGTGTACTCTGTTAATACTTAGTCTCATGCATTATAAGGCAGTGGAAGTTTGTTAGCTGAGTTTCTAATGGATTGGAACCTGAAAGTGACTCGAAGATGTTTGTGAAAGAGCTAGAAATGTGAGGATTGTAAATTGTTAGCCAGACACAATTCAAATAGTTCTACGTTTATAAAAACAATGAAGATCCTTTGTTTGTTCTTTTATTCCCTCTTAGGCTAACAGCCCGATATTCACACTGCATTCTTTTGGTAAGTCTTTTGTGGCATTAACTGTAATACCACCCTCATTTGATGAAGTATAAATGAGTAAAATTCCTTGCGGAATATCTTCTGTTAAAATTACTTGGTTGTTGCGTACATCATGTCTGGTAGTGTGACACTGTGACTGACTGGTGTTGTTGCGCAAGATTCTTCAGGTTCATTCATGGGTTGTGGCTTATCCTGTTTCTTTGCTACCTCATGATCTGCTAGCTGAAGCTAAAGCCTACATTTTGGAAGTTGAATTGGCAAGGATCCAAGGAGACTTTAAGTTGCATGGGTTATAAGTTGCTACCTCATAGAGGGTGATGCATCTTCAAGTCTTGTTGTGTTGGCATGTCCAATACATGATATTCCTTGGAGTATTAAATCAGTCATCATATTTTTAAGAGAAGTCAAAAAGGATTTGTGGATACCAGCTATGTATCGGTCCCTAGCGATGTATCAGGATGACCCTCCTACATATATTTCTTGAAACCTCACTAATGAATATGTATGAGTAAGATTTTATTTTCTTCGAAATACTAAAACCTTTGGAGCTTAACAAAGTCGGAAAGGATCGGTATGCCAACCAAAAAAAAAACGTTGATAACTCTATGAATTGTTCTTGAGTCGTGATTCTGGGGCTTCAGGAAAAGTTGAAGGACTTCACTTTTAGTTTCCACATAGCATTTTGGCTCTCCCCTATGTAATTATTTTTTTGATAACAAATTTACCCATTATGATTAGTGTTTAATTAGTTAACACATGATTAACTTAACTTAACTTAACCAAATTCTTAATCAAAATAATTAAGACATGATTAACTATATAGCTTAAGGGGTGATTTTCTAAGAACTTATTAGTTTTTTTTAGAAAATCAGTGAGAGTGAGGGAAGAAGAAGAGCCAAAAAAAAATAACCAACTTTACAAAAACTCAACATTTGATTCACTCAACCAAAATGAGTGAATCAAGCACCGAAATAGAGGTAAAAGAATCCTTTTCCATTGAAGGCAACTTCATTGAAACACACATTGAAGGAAACGAAGGATTGTTTAAATTCTTTTATGGTAAAGATTTTGTAAGCACAAGTGAAGACTTTTTCGACAAATACGAGGTCGATCCTGAAGATTACGAACATCTGAACGTTTCCAATGAAGAAGAACCACAAGAGAACAATCATGTATGCTTTTATTTCTGGTAAAACACTTAAAATCACGTTAAAAAAAATGTGATTTTTGCGATTTCCAGAAGCAACTTACGGCTTTAAATATCTACCGTAAGTCAAAGTTACGACTGAATGTTCTTCAGATTGGAGCCGTAAGTCGAACTTACGGCTGAGTGTTTTTCAGATTGCAGCCGTAAGTTCAAAAAATTGGGGGTTTTGCAGCCATACATTACTTACGGCTTTGCCCGATAAGATCCTCCCAGCCATAAGTTTGCATGGGAATATTAAATGTTATTCAATTCCCTTACTTACGGCTGGGAAGAGGCCAGTTATGGCTCATAATCTTGCAACACTCAAGTTTATTGAGTTGTACTTAAGGCTGGGGGTTTGGAAATATAAGTGGCCGTAAGTTAAGTTACGCTACTGCGGTTACACCCATTACCAGACGTACGTTCTACTGTCTGATTGAATTTTCAAAATGATCAGTTACGGCTGATGAGGAACGTATCGATATTAGCCGTAACTTTTTTACGGCTTCTAAGGTTGTATTTTTAGTTGTCGTAAGTGTACAATTGTGGCATATTTGGCACCTTAATGTTGTTTTTGTTTTGTAGATTGTGCCAAACGATAATCAACCACAGGCTTCTTGTGTATATGACACTACTCATCACTATCAACCATTTGTCCGAACCATTGTAAGTGTACACTCTAATATATATGCATGCGTGTATAAATATTATTATTTCAAACGTTTTGTTCTCTAATATGTTTATTGGGTTTAATGTAGACATGGTTTAGTAAGGAAGAAGCCGTCGACTGGGCTATTGCACATGCTAAAGAGACGATGTACATGACAGTCAAAGGAAGTTGTGTGGTCTATAATCGTTTTCAAATGGTGTGCGAGTGTAGTGGTCTATATAAGAGTCATGCAAAAAAGGGCACCGTGCCGAAGCCCAAGAAGTTTACGAGGAAGCCGTCAAAAACCTTCACAAAGAAATCGAATTGCCCGTTCAAACTACAATTTGCTTTAAACAAGCAAAATGGGTTATGGTTTTTGAAGACGGTAATAAGCGGTTGTCACAACCACGATCCACGGGAGAGTTTTCATAAACATGATTGCGCCACAAGGTTAACTCCCCATAAAAGATCTTTAGTGCATGGGATGTATGAGAGAAATATACCTCCTCGTGATATTCTTGGCAACATCCAACATGTAAACCCGGAAAATTGTTCAAATTTGAGAACTATTTACAACGCAACCGCTAAATTGAAGAGGGACAAAAGGCAAGGTAGGTCCGAGATGCAACAAAATTTTTATGAAGCTCTCAAAGACAAATTCACTTGTTACTCCGAGGTGGACGCGGATAATAAAGTGACTAATCTTTCTTTTTTTGCTCATCCGAAATTCATTAAATTGGCACGATGCAATTACCAAGTTCTATTGTTGGATTGCACCTACAAGACCAACAAGTACAATCTACCTCTTTTGAATTTAGTTGGTCAAACATCTACAAAGCAACCTTTTACCATCGGTTTTGTTATTTGACGGACGAGACCGAGACAAGCTATATTTGGGCATTGGAACAATTGAAGTTAATATACCATGAAGATCGTTTCACTACCGACAAAAGCAAGCATTGATTAATGCAATCAAGGCGGTTTTTCCGGATTCTCACAACCTTCTTTGCATCACGTATGGAATAGTGTACAAGTAAAGTGCAAGACTCTTATCGCACCAACAATGAAAGAAGAGTATATCAAAGCTAAGAAACTACCGGATGCAAAAATGAAGGCAAGGTTGGAGGAGTTGAAAAAGTTGGAAGAGTTCAATAAAGATGAATGGGCAAAGTTATCGGAACAATGGGATCACTTGGTTTGGGCACTCACAATCAAGGAATATGAAGAGAAGGCAAGTGAGATGTTGAGATATTGGAGTCGTATCCCCGAAGTTAAAAGGTATTTGGAGGAGGAATGGTTTGACCCTCACAAGCATCGGTTTGTCGCGGCTTTCACCAATCAACACAAGCACTATATGAACCAAGCAACAAGTTCCGTGGAGTCCTCTCACGGAGGGTTCAAGAGAAATCTTTTGAATGGTAATGGAGGATTTGTTAAGGTCTTCAATGCCATGCAAAGGTACTTCAAAGGTTATCTAGATAGGATTAAGGGAGCATTTGAATGGAATCGAATGAATATGCACACCAAATACCTTAACGATCCTATTCTAGACGGAATCACCCATTTTGTGTCCCATTGGGCTATCGAGCAAATCATGAAGGAAGTAGAGAAATTTAGAAAAGGTGATTACTCCGATGTGTGTATTTGTACCAACATGTCATTCATGGGACTTCCATGTTGCCATAGAATAGCGACTTACGAAGATGGCGTGATCCCACTTTGCGAGATCGATCCATTTTGGAGGCAACTTTCATTCCAAGAACAAGTCCTCGATGACGATTTTGCGGGAGGGTTTGAGGATACATATGAATATGAAGCAATCTTGGAATTTTGGGAGGACATGAATTTGGGACAAAGGCAATCTTGGTGCGCACGGTTTCTGGCATGGGCTTATGCACATACTAGATGTGATATTTTTGAACCGAATAGAAAGAAGAATGGTAGGGGTAGGCCCAACACCAAGACTTCAAGGAAAGTTGGTCGCTTGTTGGCAAGAGAGAGAAATATTGTGTCAATGACAAGAGACTCTTCGGACTTTGAGTTGTTGAATGAACAATACCGTCGGCAACAAGAGAGTGAAGACTTCGAGATGATGAATCACTTGGAGGAGGTGGATGGGTTAGACGACATGGATGTGACCCTACAAGCATTTGTGAACAACAATAAACGTAAACGACCTCAAACGGAAAAAGCTTCAACAAGCCGGCAACCCAACAAGCTTCCAACGGTTGCTACCCCAACGCAAGGGAATGTGAAAGGCAAAGGCAAGGGTTTGGCAACGTCCCCCGAAAATCCAAGGGTAAGGCTTCCAATCAAAGTTTACAAGAAGATAAGCACCCCTGTTGTGACGAAGAAAAGCACCCCGGTGAAGATTGTTGAAGACCTTCACAATAAAGTTTTTAAGCATGGGAAGGAGGTACGTCACCAACCTCGTGGAAGGTACATAAGCCCTCTAGATGCACTTGGTAACATTCATAGGCCTTACCACATGATTTATGATGAATGGATTAAATCTCTCCCCACTTTAATTTATGAATACATAATCTCGATGGATGATGTAGAGGGCGATGGAAATTGTGGTTAGCATGTTACATGTGAAAAATTGGGACCCTTTAACATGAATGGAATGATGATGAGCCCACCCACGTATGTAAGGTTGATGTTGCATACGAAATTAAATAGAGTTCCGACTTTTTACTATGCAATGTTGCCGGGTAATAGTTCTAACCAAGAGAACCTTGCGGCAATGAATAGGAGACTCCAAAGGGAAGGTAATCTTATGGATAGAGGAAATTGAATGTCATTTCCCACTTGCGGCCACTTAATCGCCGATGCCTTTGAATGCGCGGTTCACTACTTCTCCGAAGGTGGTAATAACACCTTCACTCCCCACTTTGTAAATTATAGTGAAGTACATGAAGATCTTAGGAAGCCGAAACGTCTTGTGATTGCACTTATTGGAGGCAATCATTTCATAAGGCTCAAGTTGGAGGATGATTGCCCATTATCCCCGTTGTCCCCTCATACTTTAAACAAAGTTAGAGCTAAGGAATGGTGTGGACACTTCCAGACGGCAATGAACGCTTGGGATACCTTTTTTTCGTCGCAACGAGGCCAACAACCGACGTTTGAGGTGCCCGATGAAGAAGATGATGAAAAAGAAGATGCTTAAAGATAGTGGTGAATATGTTATTTGAAATGTGTACTCTTTTGAGAGTGATAAATGTTTTTTTGTTTCTTTTGTTGAACTTCTACTTCATATGATGAATGTATTTTGGATTATGGAAATATTTTGGCTTAAACTCTATATTTTTGCAGAGGAAGTGGACGTAGGCTGGCCACTTTCAGCTAGTAAACAGTGTTTTATACCAGTCGTAACTAACTTTCAACTGGTAACTTGAGCCGGTTAGCAGACGTAGACCACTTTCGGCTGGTAAGTATTGTTTTCTACCAGCCGTAAGTAACTCTGTGCAACAAAATTAAATTTTTCCAAACCAATTTTTCAATAACATAAATATCTTGAACAACAACATAGATGCATTACATATTATTATGAACCACGCTATAATAACTGACTTATCAAGTCACCATTGCTACCGTGAAGATTCACAAAAAACTTCTTACATTGCCTATAATGAGCTTCATATTTGAAATCCTTTTTGTGCAATCGACGCCATTCCGTTAGAGCCCTCTTGGCAATGTCTTCATCGGTTTCACCCTCAAAACGGCAACATCGATTGATAAATGCCACTAGTTTCATGAATTCACGAACCCGTCTTTGAATTTTCCACCATCGAGACATCAGCGCATAATTTGTCAGTGTCATTGGGTTTTTGGTTTCTGTCCAGAAGTCAGCAGTAATGTCCCACCAGGTATCCATAGGCAAGCCGCACTCCAAGTTTCCTTTGAAAGCCCGAACTTTCTCCTTCGACGGATAGTAAATGATGTAGTTTGCGCAAAGAAAAAAATCTTCCTTCTGTGTAAACTTTGAACCAGCAACAGGTCAGTGAGCTATTTTTAGATTACTAAAGTTAGACTAAAGAGATAAAGCTTAGTATTGAAGAGAATAGTTTGGTTTTGGAATGTGAGGATTTTGCAAATATATGGTTGGGTTTTATAGGAACAATGTCCAACGGCTATAAAATTTTCAAAAAAGAGTCGTTGAGCCCCTCAACGGCTCTTTACAGTTACTTTAATAGAGAAAAAAGCTCCTTTTTGAAATTTGCATACCACTTATGACTAATACCGATGAAAAGTTAATAGCCGTAAGTTGAGTTACGACTTATAGAATTACTTATGGCTTTTAACTTTGCAACACAAAGTTACTGCTTATAGAAATTACTTACGTAAGTCAAGTTACGGCTGGTGAGTATGTAGGCATTGGTAGCTGTAAGTTCTCTTGTATGTCAGTCAGTTCTCCTGTATGTTATCTACATACTTTCGGCTAGTAATTGGTACACCACCATGGCCGTAAGTAAGTTACGTCAACACTAATGGAGACGTAAGTGAAGTTACGGCTGGTGAGTATGTAGGCATTGGTAGCCGTAAGTTCTCTTGTATGTCAGTCAATTCTCTTGTATGTTATCTACATACTTTCGGCTAGTAACTGGTAAACCACCATGGTCGTAAGTAAGTTACGTCAACACTAATGGAGACGTAAGTGAAGTTACGGCTTGTACTGTGATGCATTATCAAGCCGTAAGTATGTTGAAAAATCAAAAACTTTGAGCAATGAAACATTAAAACAACCATCAACATGAATAATGAAACACCAAACCATACATGAACATAAAAAAACATCCATCCATAACTAGTATAAAACATCCATAAACTTAAGCATCCCTAAAATCCAAACAAGCTAAATAAAACATCCAAAAACAAAGCATAAAACATAAGTTTTTCAATGACGAGCCTTTCCTTTGTTTTTGGCACCACAAACTTTTTCTCCAACTCCACCTCCACGAGTGCGAGGACCACCACCACTTGGTTCAGCAATGCGAGGATCACTACCTCGAGTTCGACGTTGTTGAATATCTTCTTCCTCGGTTTCTTCATCCGACAATTCAGCTTGCTGGCGAGAAGATGAGGCTTCGCGCGACCTCTTGGTACCCCTCTTTAGGTCTTGAAAACTTACATCTCCTTTGGGGGTTAGATCATGTATTCCTTCGATTTGGTTCTTAAGGACCACCTGCTTGCTCACTCTCTTGCCGCTGGAGATGTGGCCACACATGCTCCTTACCAACATGGTTGTTTTCATATTAGTTTATGACCACTCTAAGGTATGATGAAATTACAGTAAAACTTATTTGCATACCCCGGTTTTGGCCATATTCATCCAGAAGGACTTGGATTTCTTTCCCGTCCCTTTAGCGGCCTTCTTGAGTTTGTCTTTCTCCTGTTCGAGCCATCAGATTGCTTCCGGATCGTGGTTGATCACATAAAGATGACCCCAAGAGTGGAACCATGGAACATAACCATTTTCAGTTTCTTTTGTGCCCGATAAAGAAATTAACTCATATCGTGGGATGTTGCATTGTGGTTCGTGGCGATCGTTTCATACATTGACTGATGGGTTTGGAGAGTAGGTCAGTTTCATGAAGCTGTTTTCAAGACTAGTATCTTGTTGTTGCAATGTGAAGTTCTCATAATCAACAATCCTCTGAATACAACCAATTTGACGGAGACATCGTCGAGGATTGGTCATCACGTAACCTGTAGGATGATAGATAGGACCGTTGTAGTAAGCAAATCTAGAGAGCACGTGATCGTCTTCACCCGTGACCGGGTTTCTTATAAAGTAAGGATCAAACACTACTTCGGATGCTTCTAAGTCGTCTAACTTTACCGTCAACCACTCAATCTTCTTCTCCATCTTTCTTACTTGGTTGTGTTCGAAGGGATATTTCATACCTGTGAGGCGATCATCTTGCTCATCATCCTCATCATCCTCACCATCCTCATCAGCCTCTGGAACCTTGTCCTCCTTCCAATGGCGATTCAAAGTTGGCTTAGAAGTGTTGGAGAATGGTCGTAAAACCATGCCTAAAAATTAATCAAAACTTACGGTTACAAATCAAGAACGAAATCAAATGTAAATTAACATAAGACATCACGATAAAATGTAGAAGGGAAACCTAAAATCACATGTAGAATACCAACATTTCCAGCAATGTTGCTAGAACCCTCCTTAGAGGCCTTTTAAGACTGTCTAGTAGGAAGGCAAGGGTTGCAGAACCCCACGAATAGTCATGGGTGCCGTCAATGGTCCTCAACAAGAACAATGTGGCCACTTGCTTAGCTCTATCCATAGAAAGTTCCTTATCTTTTGTACCTGCGAACTATATCCTCAAGTTATCAAGCTTTACCTTTCGTACCTTTTCTCTTTTTCTGGATTTTAGTTTTTTTTCCTCGGACTGTCCTGAAGCCTCCTCAAACTCCGAAATACATTTAGCTTGGTTCCACCCAAGAGTATCTTCGAAAACTGATAGAGTTGTTGCCAATCTATCATATCATTGTAACCTTCATGAACGACATTTCCTTCAACACTAAGGCGGGCGATGGACCACATATCGCCCAATAGGGGTACCATTTCGCCAAAGCCAAAATGAAAGGTGTCAGTTTCCAGATAGTATATCTCTCTCAAAGCAGCAGTCACAACACTATCATGGACCACCTGAGAATTTTCAATGATATGCCATAATGTTGAATCCTTAAAAAGTTTCCTAACTTGTTCACATTCATCACCAATGCACCAAATCTCAGCCTTTTGGTGCTTCAAATACCTTACCACATTTTTATGGTCCTACATACATGATGTTTCAAATTCAGAGTTAGTAAGAGTAAAGTTAAAACAAGTAAGACACTTGGATACACTAGGATAAATATTGATCAATACTTGTTGCTCACAAACTTTGGCAGCCCACGATTTTGTGTAACCGAGTAAGACACTTCCATTCTCTGCCTCTCCTCAAGGTCTGCCGTTTTTGTTTTTCTGGTAAAAGCCCTTCTTTTGGAATGTGGGCATGTCTAGGTCCAGCTGGCTTCGATTTCTTCCTTTCTTTTGTTTGTCGTGGCTGTTGAGACGAGCTTCCTTCTATCAATTGCAGAGTTTGTTGTGGTTCCTCAAACAATGGATTTTCTTCACCACGGGCATGTTCATCTCATTCTTCTTCCTCAGCAACTACAACATCAACAATTGGAGCGATATTCTCCACCACATCTATACTTCCTTCCGGTAACAAACCTTGCTCACCTACCCTTTCATCTCTTCTGCCGACATGCAAATTTCCCCCCCACGAGGTGGTGGAGAAATGACAGGGGTCAGATCATTCACTCATTTTTTCTTCCTCTTGTGGTATGTTTGATGTGAACTTGGGCTGTTTGAGCAAATAAAATAAATGAAAGAACCACTTACGTTTACTAGAAGGCTAGTAATAACAAGCCGTAACTAACCTACGGCTAGACATCTGATTATCGAAAAGAGCCGTAACTAACTTACGGCTAGTAACATGCTTAAAGGAACCAACCGTAACTAACCTACGACTTTCATTATCAGCCGTAACTGAACGACAAAGTAGATCAAAATCTTACAGACAAACTTACGGCTGCTAAGCCAAATAAATAACCAGTCGTAACTAAACTTACGGCTACAAAAAAAACACTTACGGCTGGTAATCTTGCGAGTCTTTAAATTTGTTTTCAAATTTTACTTACGGCTTCAATCTACAAACGTAAGTTCTACTTACGGCTGGTATCGTACAATCCTAAGTAGCCGTAATGTGTCTGTAACCGCAATTTTGCCATAGTTTCAATTTTCAAAACCAAATCTAAGCAACAAAAACTGAAATTAGAGAGATGGGTTTTCAATTCTTACCTCTGAGAAACTATATCTGGGTTCGATTGTATTAGTTGAGGCGGTTGTAGTGGAAGTGGTAAGATTTGTGGTGGTTTTTCCGAGAACAACGGTTTAGATAGTGGATCTTGAGATCATTCAGCGGGTTGGTTCTCTTCCGCCTCCTTTAGATTGGAATTCTTCGTCATGCTTTTATAGAATTTAATCGCCGATGAAAGTTTTCGTAATCGCCAATTAAATGAGACGAGGAAATAGAAGAGAAGAAGAAAAGGAGAGGAGACGTAGAAGAAGAAGAAGAAGAAGAAGAAGAAGAAGAAGAGACGAGGAAAACGAAAATTTGAAGCCCCTTTTGGTTTTTAAGGGTTTTAATGTGCGTGTGTGTTCCGCACATGTGGGCATTTGGGGTGTAAATAGAGCATGAGTTTGTCTATGAGGGTGTAAATAGTAAATTTAAAATGCATCTAATTTTCAAAAGATAAGATGGTAACACAACTACTAGTTCAACCGTTAAAACACAAACATAATATAAAATCCATCAACAATTGGTTCACCATCATAGGTGTTTTAGTCTACCAATAACATTAAAGAAGAACACTACACAAACACATTATAAAACTCAACTATTATTTCCAGTTCCAAACCGTGTTCGGCTGCGGATCGTGAATTAGATCCCAGCTCGTTCTGTCATTGGCCTCGACAAGTGGACGGAGACGTTCAACTTCAGCACAAAGTGTACAACCACAAGGAGCATCCTCAACCTCACCAACTCTCTTTCTTCAAAGATTACGAGGTGCTTGTGCAGCAAATTCATCATGTGAGATAAATCTTGGGACAGGGGCAGGAAGATATTCAGGAACATATTCCCCACGCAATTGTCGTCGAATATTACGAACTGATGATCTTATTGCAGGAAGATACTCCGTTGGTGCACCTTGTTGTGGAAGTTGGTGAATCATTTGGCTAGTTTCATTTGGTTCAATCACAACACTTGATTCAGGAATCTCTACTTGCCTTATTTCAGTTGGTGCAATCACGAGACTTGATTCTGGTTCTCTGATGCACAAAATATGGTAGAGAAATGTGAGAAAATTGTATTCAGTTCAACTTACGGCTACTTTATAAAAGCACATACCACCCGTAGGTTAACTTACGGCCGGTGACTTAAAGCAGATAAAAGACGTAACAAAACTTACGGCTCCTAATATGAAGTTACGGCTCATAACTTTGCGACACAAAATTTTTGATCTACGTCGTACTTACGGCTAGTAAGTAAAGTATCGTAATTAGCCGTAACGTACTTACGGCTACTAAAGTGAACTTACGGCTTGCATCTGAAGCTTTAATGGCTAACCTAACAAACTACTTACGACTAATTGTTCTTCAGATGTGAGACGTAATAAAAGAGTTACGGCTCTAATAGCCAGCCGTAAGTTGATCTGGTTCACGTTTTTTTGATTTTCATGCAGTGAATGTGACCTAGTTTTAGCACCAAAATCAATACAAAAGAGTGGGTTTAGATGCTTACCTTTGGTGCTCCATTGTTCCACCTGTTGGTTGCATCCATGATCAAAAACTTGAAAAGGAAAATCGTGGAATAGGAAATGGTGAAGAAAATAGAGGTAGGAGAGGAGAAGAGAGGGGAGAAATTTTGATGTTTTGATTTTTAGGTTTTGATTTTTTTGTGTGAAATATTACGTATTTATGTTTGTAATTAGGGTGGGGGTATTTTTGGGTAAGAATCATTATAAATTAGTACTCCCTCCATTTGTTTATTTTAGTCCTAATTGACAAAGTCAAGATATTAAGGAGACCAAGGGATTTCCCAAAGTATCCTTGCATTATTACCAAATTGACTAGTATTACAAACAATTGTTAATTTTAGTTTTAATAGGTAATAATGAAATGGGTAATGAAATCAAAAACAAAAATGGAAACAAGATAACAAATAAATTTATCTTTTAACACTTGGACAAAATATAATTTCTCAAATATGGAATGAAGGATAAATAAAAAATATGATGTTAATTTTGTTTCCTTATTATACAAATACGGTTTGAGATTTTATATATTAGGTCCCACTAAAAATATTTTTGGGAGATAAAAGACAGGGGTATACTTGAGAGTTTTAGGGGAAAATATGTCTATAAACAGAAATAGGACATGAAAAAAAACAACCAAATTAGAAATTAGGACTGAAATAAAAAAAACAGAGGGAGTATAAATTAGTAGAAGGATAACTTAGACATTTTACGATTTTTTGACACAACCCTTATAATGATCGGGTAGATATTTGAAGTAAAAGTAGAGGAACTTCACTTTTGTGAAACCCCATAATCACAACTCTTGTTCTTTCATCACAAATTGATTTTTATTTAATAAACTGCTAGCGTCTGGGTACATTCAGGTTTCAAGCATCAAAATATAGCACTTCTTACCAGAAATCGTAAGAATAGATAAACTAGGGAGACAAGCAATCAAATTAAAGCGTTTCAAAGTTTAGAGAGTAACTGTGGGGATCATAGCTGAAACTTATTGGGTTTGTTGAGCATGTCAAGGTTCGATACACTTGCAATCTGAAACGTCGACACAAGGTAGTAGATCGATGACGCCAATTTGCCATCAAACCGTGACCAACATTGGCATTAGCAACTCTGTTTCCTCTGCCTGCTATAATCATTCTCCTCAAATTTAAGAATATGATTTAAACTTGAAAATGTAGTTTCTGTTAGTTGTGAGGGAGGGACAAACTCGAGCATTTAGATTCTTAAGAAGTTTTCTTGGGTTCTTATAATTGTAGTAAAATCACGAACGACATCTCGTTAAGAAGTCTATGTACTCCATATATATATACATCCAAACAAGAAAAACAACAATAAGTAGTTTTTCTAATTCTCCATGCTGCGACACTTAAAACGTCCTTGGCTACAGATGACGCCTCTTTTAGCAAACAAGTTGTTGACGGCTATATCAGCAGAGATGAGATGATCTTTGGAGAAACAAGAATGACTTACGTTAATGTTCAACTACTTAAAATGCCAAGGCATTTGTTTATCTAAAACGAACCCAGGCTATGTCTTTGTACTTTGTAGTAGTAAGTTACCCACTTGGTGGATCATGACCAACAACCACATCACCAGTTATTATCCTTTTTTTTTTTTAAGCTTTTGTTTTCTATCTCTTGGTTTTAAGTTAAAATGCAGGAATCTAAACTAGATCATAAAAATGGAAATATGAACAAGAAAAGTTTCATTTGTTAACCCTTGTTACCAACTTGCGAATTAAGTCATGGGGTCCATTTCCTATGCTTAATTAGATGTCCCATACTACTGTTTTTTTTTTTGGTACTCTTAATTTTTCTATTGAGATTTCAAGCACACTTCTCGGATTTTCAAAGAGAGCTGATATAGGGGCTACAGAAAAATGAGAAATTTTGAAGCCCCTATGAAATTGGGATCCAAATAGCCATTTGACAAGCTTCCTATGTAATATTTTCATAATAACAAATTTATCCATGTATGATTAGTTATTAGTGTTACCATATGATTAACTTAACTTAACCTAATCAAAATCTTTTAATTAAATTAGTGTGATACAATACCAAATGAAGCCCCTAAACATTTCATCTTTGCAAAATCGAGGGAGAGAAGAAGAGAGGAAAAAAAACCCAAATATTTCCAAAAACCTAACTTTTGATTCACTCAATCAAAATGAGTGAATCAAGTGCCGAAATAGAGCTAGAAGACTCCTCTTCTCAATACCCAACACTGATAGAGAAAACCATTGAAGGAAATGAAGGTTTGTATAGATTCTTCAATGGTAAAGAGTTTATAGGCACCCCGGATGAGTTTCTTAATGATTATGAACCCGATCATGAAGATTATGAACAACTAGACGTCCAAAATGAAGAACAAGTTGAAGAGAACAATCAGGTATGCCTCTATTTATACTAGAATAGTCGAAATCACGTAAAAAAAATGTGATTTTTGTTACTTCGAGAAGTGACTTACGACTTGGCAGGTAAGAAATTATGCACCGTAAGTAGCTCATTACGGCTAGATGTTCTTCGCTTTCAAGCCGTAAGTCACTCGATTTGGGGATTTTAAAGTCGTACGTACACTCACGGCTCCTGTAATTTTTCATTACTAGCCGTAACTGTGCATGAGAATATTAAATTACGTCCATACTAACGTCTGGATTAAAGGTACTTACGGCTAAGTATTCTGCGAGTACACTTACCTTTTACGTCTGAAAATATGGTAGAGGTAAGCGGCCGTAGGAATTGTTACGGCCAGTTTATGTGCACCCATATGCAGCCGTAAGTTGTTTTACGGCCAGTGTAGGTGCACCTATTCTTAGCCGTAGGTTCTCCAGTCTGCCATATATTTTTTCCTGGTTTCCTTACGAGTCGTAAGTGGTAGTTACGGTTTGTTGTACTTTATCCTTTTTTCTGGTTTTTTGAAAGTCAAAAGCTACGGCCCTTTTTCGAGCAAAATTATGGGCCGTAAGTTTGTCTACGTCCTTTAACCGTGGCCGCAAGGTAGTTTACGGCTTGTTTCTTAAACTGTTTGGTGGTTTTAAGTTATTAATATATTAACCTTCATGTTGTTTTTGTATTGTAGATCGTGCCAATTTTTGCTCCAATGGATGATCAACCACGAGCTAATAGTGTGTTGCATGACACAACCGATCACTACTAACCATATGTCAATACCATTGTACGTGTCCACTCTTATGTATATAATAATTTCAAATGCCTACTTCTCTAATTTGTTTATTGGGTTTAATGTAGATATGGTTAACTAAGGAAGAAGCGGTGGATTGGATTATTAAGCATGCTAAAGAGAAGATGTGCCTGGTACGAAAAGGAAGTAATGTGACCTTTAACCGTTTTCAAATGTTGTGCGAGTGTAGTGGTGAGTACAAGAGTCATGCGAAAAAGGGTACCGTGCTGCTCCCCAAGACAACAAGAAAGTGTAAAGTGTTCACAAAGAAGACAAACTGTCATTTCAGACTACAGTTTGCTCAGAGAAAGGAGAGTGGATTATGGTATTTCAAGACCGTCATAAGCGGTTGCCACAACCACGATCCACCAGAGAGTTTTCTAAAGCATGCGGTTGCCGCAAAGTTATCACCGGATGAAATACATATAGTCGATGGGATGTATGACTCGAATATAGCTCCTCGTGATATTCTTGCCCACATAAAGCATGTCAACCCGGAAAACGTATCGGATTCCAGAAATATTTACAATGCAATGGCTAAATTGAAGAAGTATAAAACTCAAGGTAGGACTGAGATGCAACAAATAGCTTGGGAAGCTATGCAAGAGAAATACATTTGTTACTCCGAGGTAGACGCGGACAAGAAAGTGACTAATCTTTTGGTTTGTCATCCGGAATTCATTAAATTGGCGATGCAATCACCAAGTTCTAATGTTACAGGGGTGTACTGGATCAAGATTTATTTGGATATTTAATAATCTTGAAAACTCTTAGGTATTCAATTAGGATATATACATAATCATTAAATATCCGTGGTATTCAAATTGGATTGTTTTAGATTCCACAGATATCCTAGGTATTCAATTCATTTATGATTTCTTAGGATAATTGAGGGCCAGGATAAATTAGGATTCTTATGGATATTTGTAGGCAAAATGTGTGTATTTTTATCTTATATCAATCTTAACCCAAACCACAAGAGTTTTATGGATTCCCTTGGACATTTTTTTTTTTTTCTTTTTTGGTTTTCTTAGTTATCACGATTCGCCATGTTTT
>JAJJMA010170717.1:0-27003 GCA_023529015.1 Papaver nudicaule
AATCTAAGAACCCTAGATATGGTAATAATGATAGAAACTAAAAGTCTTATGATTAGGAGGAGGAGAAGTAAATCATAAGATTTGGATTTTCTTTCTTTTTGTTTGTTTTTACGATAAACTACCACTATTTCTGATGAATAATACTGAGGTTAAAGAGAAGGTCAAAACAGCATAGAAAACTTATTCATCCCTCCTCTATGTAGTAAATTCCAAGGTTCGGAAAACGCCAGTTAAAAACGGTCACCCCTAGGATTACTGAGATACGCAAGCGCTAAGTCTGTATAACGTCGCTCGGTAATACTGTAACAAAAACATTTTTTTTCTTCCGCATTTTTTTGCCCGAAATGTGTCTACACCCATCAAAAGGCGTTATAATGGTCACAGACTCACAGCCACTAGCCGTGACCTTGTCTGTGATCCGACCTTGCTACATTTTTTTCTTTACCTTAATGTAACAATCTCTTGAGTATTTGCTGGATTTCGGGGTCACGTATGTCCTTCAGAAAAAAGAAGGTAGAAAGGGATGGATGATAGATAGTAATGTGCCTTCGGACTCTCAGAGACAAACGATACATAAACAAACAAAAGCAACACTCTTGTGTTCATTTTTTTGACGAAGAAAGGGTTTAATTTTATTAGAAAAAATAAATTAAAAAAATACCTAAGCGATACAAATAGCGCACAACCAAACCTCCAGTCCAGAAAACAAAAACAAAAGTCTAAACTCAAGCAACAAAACCCGAGGCACGACAAGCAACCCAGAAATTCAAACAACTCGAAAAAATGATTAGGATTTCTTGAGTTGTGTCTTTTGACCCCTCGCCAGACTTCCAGGCCCTTCGCAATCTTTGTTTAAGGATTACCCTTTCCATTTCAATCAGTGCATCTTTCTTTCTTGCTTATCCTCCGATGAAAATAGACCGTAGGTTCTTCATACTCATCATCTGAGCTTTCAATCTTAGTAGCTTTGATCCTTGTTGGTACTTCCTTGTTTCCGTTGATAGCTACTATCCGCTTTGATATCATAGTATACCATGAAGGGATTCTTCTTTGGTGAAGTCATTTGCTGATTGCCCCTCTTAGAAGTGGCTTCTTCCCTTTTGTAACAATGCACTATCCGCCAGACCTGTCTTCACCTCTGTCAGTTGAACAAGAGGTCATAATACTTGAAAAGCGGGGGTACCCAAATACTCCACCAACTTTTTGGTTCGTGTTGGACGATCTAAAAGTCAATATCCAAGTTTTAAACTTGAGTTGGGTATGATCTAAACCTGATTTATGTTTCAACATCTGAATTCCTACAAAGACAAGTCTTTGTAAATCTTTATTCAAGATTTGGAATTAAATGAGGTTGATGATGTACAATGCTTGCTTTTACTTTAATTATAATAGATCGACTAATTATAATACAGAATGTAAAGTAAAGCAGAACACCAAAAATTTTGTTAACGAGGAAAACTACATTGGCAGAATAACCCTGGGACCTCGTTCAGTTCTGGCGATAGAGTATGGCTCGGTCAAGCTCACTAAGTGGTTGTATGTCAAGCTTAGTTGTCAAGTTTAGTGATCAAAACTCGTCCGCTTGAAACACACATACGTAAAGACTTCACTAGGTTAGTCTTAAGTTGTGAAAGATGATTAGGCTAAGTTTAGAGTCACTACTTGAAGACACGAAGAAGATTAAAAAGCAACGATGATATTCGCCTTCGCATTCAAGAGGTTAGTGATCTAAATAACACGATTCTTTTTATCTTTTACACTTGTACTACAAATATAAAACATAACTTAATGCATGTGCTTTAACGTTATGACTAGATCAATTGTTGATCAAAATAACTCCACGAAGTCGCTCGCGGTATTTCCTGTTGTAGTTATGACATTGATATTGCTTAGAGTTTTCTTCTCTATCCCACCTCTAAGTAATATAAGGTTTTTTCTAAAACCTACGAGTATATTAATAGCAGTCTATATGGATGTTTTCATCGTAGTTCTACAAGATTATATAGATTATAGTGTTGTGTATCTCTTATTTACCTTGTTTATTAATCTAGATTGTTAGTACATAATGTTATGTAATCCGTAGTGTTTACGTGTACTAAGTAATCGAGATTGTGACTTACACATTTGTTGTGTAGACTCGACGTACTGCTTTTCTGAGTTTGAAAGCTATGTATAAGTCTGGGTCAATTAATCTAGAGTTTCAAATCATACTTTGATTTTTGACATATGGAATCTAGATATGCCATATGACTTGTAGATTTCAAAACATATTCTTAGTTTTATTTCTTATGGATTTTAAAGTTCGAAACCAAAATACTGGTTTTGGTAAAATACACATTAAGTTTCGAAATTTCGAAACCTAAATATCGGTTTTGACAAAAAAAAAAAAGAAGTAGAGTTCGAACCCTTGACCTAATTATCTTTCCATATGGTGTGTTTAAACCCATGACCCAATTATCTTTCCATATAAGAATTCTGCTTCCATCACCCACCATCCAAAAGCTATATTGTTTGAGGAAGTTTACTTTCTTATAGAGACTTATCCAAGCCAAGTTGCATCATTCTTTTCCTTACCATGAAGTGGTGTAGTTTGTGGGAAATACCCTGCCTTGAGAGAAGCAACCCGTAGTTGATCATCAGTTGTACACAGTCTTCATGCTCGTTTAGCAAGCATAGTATTGAAGCACTGCAAGTCTCCGAAGCCTAATCCTCCAACATGTTTACTTCTACATAGTTTACTCCAAGCTATAGTGTGTATGCCTTTTTCTTTGTCCCACCAAAACTGTCTTTAAACCTTATCCATTTCATCAAATGTGTTTGCAGGAATTTTGAATGTACTTAATAATGTCGATGTGTTTAAAAAAATCTTGACCATAGTTGATCTGTCAGCTTGTGCCATAAACTTACCTTTGCATCTAGCCAGCCTTCTTTACATGCTTGTAACAATACCCTTGAAAGATTTACTCTTTTCTGTTCAGAAACAGTGGAACACCAAGATATACTTTTCCTCCAAATCCATTTTCCTAACCTTGAGTCTTCTAGTGAGCAACGTGCAATGTCTTTCATAGATGTTATTTGAGAAATGAATTGAAGATTTTTTTAAGTTAATCTGCTGAACTGAGATCTCACTAAATATACTGATAACATCAAAAAGATTGACATTATGGAGATTTTCCTCGGTGAACAATAAGCTATTGTCACCTACAAATAAGAGGTGAATAACTTGTGGTGCATTCATAGCTATTTTGACACCTTGAATATGCTTGGTTGACTCTGCATAAGCTAATGTCCTTGTGAAGACTTCCATAGTGAGCAAGAAAATATAAGGTGATAATGGATAACCTTGTCTTAATCTTCTTGTGGGTTTATAGGAGGTACAAGGAAATCCATTAAGCTGAATTTGTATATTTGTAGTACTGACACATTGGTGTACCATTGCACACCAGTCATTATCATTAAACCCCATTTGTTTCATAAACTTTTCCAAGAAATTAAATTCCACCATGTCAAATGCTTTTGACATGTCAAGCTTCAGTGATAAATACCCTCCTTTGTCTTTCTCTCTTCATTTTATATATGATCTCATATGCAAGAGTAATATTGATTGAGACTTGTCTTCTAGAGACATAAGATGCTTGCATTTGTGAGATAATAAGGAAATGTTTCATTCTAACAGCAAGTATTTCTGAGATAATTTTATAGGTTGTATTGTATAAGGGAATAAACCTATGGTCAGCAGGTTGTTGCGGGAGTTTGACTTTTGGGATGGGAGAAAGGTTGGTTTTATTCATATATTTGGGTATATGAATTTGGTTCTGAAGAATCTTTGCACGGTTACCACCACATCTTCTTGAACCACATCCCATTGAGTTTGGAAAAATCCAGGTGGAAAGTCATCTGGTCCCTGTGTTTTCTATAGTTTCATGGACTTCAAAACATCATGTATTTCATCTGCATCAGGAATCTTGGTAAGAAGGATGTTATCTTGATCAATGATGAATTTAGGAATGAGGTTAAGGAGTTTCTCATTGACAATTGGGATAGTAGTAGTACTGACAGTTTAAAAGCTCTTCCTTTTCATTTCTGTTAGTACACCAATGGCCTCGTGCATTCTTCAAGGTGTCTATTATATTCCTTGTCCTTCTGTAGTTTGCCTACATGTGAAAATGTTTGGTGTTGTTGTCCACTTCCAAAATGTGATCACCAGTTTTTTATCTCCAGTATTGTCAAATTCTATGTTGACATTTCACTATTAAAATATACAGTATAAAATAAGCTTTAATAAGTGAGTTGACTAGGATCATATACAAAAATTGAGTATAATTGGTTTCTCAACTTGAGAGAACCAGAAGAGATATTGTATTCATATATATCTTTACAGTACTTGGTTCACAAGTATTTACAAAATAGGAGACACACCTTACATAAGAAAGTATTGACACATACGGGGAAACAAGATCAAAAGAATATTATGTTTCTTATTCTCTAACACTCCCCCTCAATCTAAGCGGATCACAAACCGTAAGCTTAGAGCAAAGATAAGAGAAATGTTGCTTCGGTGTACGCTTAGTGAAGACGTCAGCAATTTGATCTTTGGAACACAAACCTGACATGTAATGTACCTAGCCACGTTGAACTCGTCACGCACGAAGTGATAATCAATCTCTATATGTTTCGTACGTCCATGAAAAATAGGATTCATAGTAAGATATGTAGCACCAAGGTTATCACACCATAAAACAGGTGGTGTGCATACTGAACTTGAAGTTCTTTCAACAAAGACTCAATCCACATGATTTCAGCAGTTGCGATTGCAAGACCTCTATATTCAGCTTCGCAATTAGACTTTGAAACATTTTTATGCTTCTGAGAACTCCAATATATAATATTCGAACCCAAGAAAACACAATACCCACTTGTAGAACGTCTATCAATAGGATCACCATCCCAATCAGCGTCAGCGTATGCTTGAAAACTGACCTTCAATGAAGGAGAAGGACGTAGATTAATACCATACGAATAAGTACCTTGTAGATACCGTAGAATCCATCTGACCAGAAGTAGATGTTGATCAGTAGGATTTTGCATGAATTGGCAGACTTTGTAGACTGGAAATGCTAGCTCCGAGCGTGTGATCAACATATATTGTAAACCACCGACGAGATATTCTGTAGGATTTGACAACGTAGTTCCACCTTAGGGATTTAAATCAGTAGAAGTAGTGAAAGGAGTACTCTCAGGCTTTGCTCCTTGCATATTGTTAGGGCATTGTCCGGTCAACCCACTGGTGTTGGTATGTCAAGCTAGTTGTCAGTTTTAGGTGTCAAAACACAATTCTTGATTTAGCCTACTAGAATTTAGATTTTGGAATTGGGATATAGACAAAGTAGTAGAGACCTTGAAGACAAAGACTGCGCTTATAAAGAAGACATCAAATATTCTTTATCGACAAAAGGTTAGTAAGAGTTATGACTTTATATGAAATTTCTTCTATTCTACTTATTCTATCTTTCGAAATAGTCGGCTACTTTAGTAGAGATATATCGATTGAGATTTGTACTCTTGTGTACATAACCATGAGTTATGTTGGTATGTGTTCCACCATACTAAGGTTACAAGGTGCATGAGATATATTCAACACATTTTTCGTAGCATGTTTTACTTGCAAATCACATGTAGGAATCTGGGTGAATCTAAAGGAGTACTCTAGAGCAGAGTCCATGGATTATAGATGAGGGTGTCTCACATATCTAAGTACTGGCCCAGTCCAGAACTTCCAGCGGATCTAGTTTAAACACTAATCTGAGTGACGTCGGTTCACGAACCGGTTCGTGAACAGTGGCTCCGAAAATTTCTTCTGAGTCCAAAAACGTTGATTTGTACACGTACATGTACGTGAACCACAGATTCAATGTATTTGGACGGAATTCAGACGGACGGTTCCCGAACCGTTCAAGTGGATATTCTGCTGGATTTTCACACGGGTTAAACAACTAACTCCTTATCTCTTAGTTGGACTTGGTTTATCACGAAATATCTTATGTGGTCCATGTAACGAATCTCAATGAGTTAATAAGATAAAGGTGTTCTCGTGGTCATTGGATTTCTATTTTGAAGTGGTTAAGAGCTAACAAACCACTTGACAGATAAATGTTAAAAGAATTCCAATTCAGATTAACCTAGGGTTTCTTTGTGTGCAAGTCAAGTAACATGCACGTTTTACACGGGCACCTGCTAACTTGTAGGTTAAGAAATATGTTTCTTTATCTCAAAGTAACCTATCTTATTGAGAGCTATAAATACAGGATTAAAGAACGAAAACCACAAGCATCAAGCATACATGAAGTTTCTCTGTGGAATTGATCGTAAACTCTTTGCACTTAGTCATCCTCTATTAGGTAGCAGTTCCTATATGGGATTTACCTAACGACTATAAAGACTTCTCTTCAGAGTTGGGAAGCACATGTAGGCAATAACGTACCTTTGTGATTGTTATCAGATTAACCTGTAACCTGATCACGTTCTTGTCTATTCTACGGTCCTTCTCTTCTGCAATAAGGTCATTCAAGAACTGATTCGTTACATACAAGGTTGAAGGAAGCAACGTAAAGCTACACACGATGTTGTAAGACTTAGTTATCTCCAGTTGTGTAAGTTTCTTAAGTGATTCTTTTCATAGCTAGGTAGAGACAAGTTGGGCACAATTTACTCGGTTTACTTGTTAGCCCCCGCTTGTAAAGTAGATTTCCGTATGACCTGGAGAAATCCGAAGGAAGTCATCTTACATATGTTAAACTGAAGAGGACAGTACAACATACAGTCAGTAATTAAGGTTGCAAAGCCGGTATTGTTTACATAAGTCTTTAACAGCAGTTAAAGCAACTCCTAGGCCTGCAAAGGACGTCAGCTAGGGGAATCAAGTGCGTAGGGTCTTGCGGGATCCAAGAGACGTGAGGAGTGCGACAGTATCCAATTCGCTTGTAGGGGTGGAGTTGGTCTGTGCTACATCCCAGACCGAAGTCTTATAGTAGGCTAGTATTTGTAGACAGTTAGTACTGTGTGGTGTTCAATCTGGACGAGGTCCCGTATTTTTCTACAGGTCGTAGTTTCCTCGTTACAAAAATCTCTGGTGTCGTGTGTGCTTTTACTTTCCGCATTATATCTCTAATTATATAATTGAAGCAAACACAAGAAGTATGTTATTCGTAACCGTCGAGTAAGTCCATAATCCATCCAGGGGATTTGCCAAGACTTGTCTTGAGTTGCACTGATCACTTGTGATCCTACTCCGGTTAACAGATTTGGATATTGATTTTTGAGATCGTCCATATCTTATCATAAGACTCACGAGCCCAAACGAAATTGTATTCCGGTACCCCTGTTTTTTTCAATTGGTATCAGAGCCGGTAAATACATTAAAGGCGTAACTTTCTATGTTTATCTAGGCTTGTGAATTATGGAACAAAGTGTAAAAGCTTGTAACGTACCACCAAAGTTTGATGGCACCAATTACCTATGGTGGAAGACTGCTATGAGATCGTTTTTGCAAGCCCGGGATTTCAAAACTTGGGTTTATGTCGACAAAGGATACACACCACCAAGTATCGAAGTTAAGGGTGAGTCTGTCCCCAAAGACATGACGGATTATGATGAGGTGGAAACTCTAACCGCTAAGTAAAACTATGATGGGCTTAACGCTATCATTTATGCAGTTGCACCTGATATTTTCCATCACATGGCCACATATGAAACCTCGCAAGAGGCTTGAATTAGATTAAGGACCGTATTCGAAGGGAATTCAGCAGAAAAAGAAGCTAGACTTCAAAACCTAATGTCTGACTCGGAAAACCTTCGGATGCTTGAGGATGATACCTTTGAAGAATTTAACCACAAATTGTCTGAGATAGTGAATGTCTGTCACACCTTAGGAAAATCTATTCCGGAAAGGGACATTGTGTGTAAAATTTTGAGGTCATTACCTTCAAGATATGAGTCAAAGAAACATGCCATCCAAGAAGTTCATGGTTTAACTATAACAAGAAGTGACCTTGTTGCCAAGTTAAAAATCTTCGATCATGAGCAAAGTAACCCTAAAAACATCGGTTCCAGAGCTACTGAAAAAACAAAGAAACTTGTAGACGAAGATTGTACTTTGAACACCAACTCTGGCAATCATAGTGGGAATGAATCTGAGGAGGAATGATCCTTAATTACTCGTCCGTTTAGAGATCTTCTAAAGAAGAGAAATAAACGATTCATTAAGAGAACCCCACCATCAGCTCCTAAGCCTCATGATAAAGTCCCTCCTCAAGAAAGGAATAAAAGGGGAGATAATGATGATGAAATGCCACAATGCAATAATGCAAAGGATTTGGCCACTTGGCTGAAGAATGCCCCAATTTGGGGAAATATACTGGAGGCAAGGCCTTTGCTGCTACACTTGATGACTCTTCTGATGTTTACAACTCAGATGATGAAGAAAATGAAGTTGCTCTCATTGCAGAGTGTATCAATTCTTATAATGCGGGTGACTCCAAATGGAAACTGGAAACATGTTATATTGCCATGGATACAACTCCAAGTGACACATCTTGCAAAGAGAAAATCATTCCAATTAAGCACAAACAACGTCTTATTAAATGTAACTTCTGTGCTAAAAAGGGACATGATTACAAGCAGTGTCATATATACAAACGAAAGGTCAAGTATGCTGACAAACTACAAAGAAAAGTTGCTAGACTCATGAATGTTATTCGATTCTTTGAAGCTGCCAATGACAAGGAAGCCAGTAAAGACCAAAAATAGTCAAACTCCTTAAGGGCAACACAATGAGTTGAGAAATTCAAAAGAGTCGGGACTAAGAATGGCAAACTTAATTTGGAAAAAGATTCAGCATCACACAATGAGCATAAACATGCTCATTCCCTCTCGCACTAGTTGCAAGAAGGATTGACATCTCATTCATTGCCCCTTGGAATGAGTTGTCACTGTGTGGTCGGGCAAATATCTGGTCTTATAGTCTTTTTTCATTTTTTCGTTTGTATTTGTTTAAAGTAATTGATAACCCTCAATTAAAACCTTTTATGAGTCACTGGACAAAAGTATCATGTTGAGCCAAGCTCCATAGATCTTATGACCTTCTCACTTTTAATGGTAAAAAATTGTCTGAACAAAAGGTATAAATTGATGCTGGGTGACTCTCAAAGTGGGACACATCAGTGAAATAACGTTGAAATACACGTATTAAATGAATGTCCACTATGTTGAACCGGTTCGCGAACCGTTCCGCATTTTCCGTACGATATTAGGGTAAATCCATATCGTATCCTGTAGTTATGAGAGTCGACCTTATGTCTTCGAAATTCTTGGAAGAACTGTTTATAAAAGAATTAAGAGTCTTCTCTTATTTCATTCTAAACTCTTCAACATGGTAAAAACCCTTGCTATCACCTTCACAAGCAAGGGTTATAAGTCAACTGAAAAGGATACCATGAAGCCAGATGATCCTTTGAATACAACCAACAACAAAGGAAAGAAACCCTGGTTTAAGAAAAAGAAGAAGAAGTCTAAATCTGACAAGGATGAACACCCTTTTGAGAAGAATCAAAGGATTGCATCTATCTCAAAGAATGAAGAGAAACAAAAAGAGAAGTGAGATTTCTTGGGGAAGTGTTTCTAAAAACTCTGGTTGTTCAACAAGCTCTTGTGAAACAACAAGAAGAGCTTATGAAAGAAGTTCATAAGGCATCTGTAAGTGAGCCTATGGGATTTGATCTAGAAATTCCTATGCCTATGAATAAAGATCAAGATATTAAAGAAATCAATAACTTCGTCATGACTTCTTTCAAATAGAATAGTTGGTTCCTTGTGAGAACTTGTTCTTACTTTTGCCTAAGGAATATAAACTATATATCTAAAAGTAGTTTGCATTTTCATGCTTTTTAGAGTTTTTCAGCATGTACTACTTTATTAGTATTCATTAATAAATAGTTCTTTTTGGATTTGATTATTAATGATGCTTGCAATACTTGATTTTTCTACCTCAATCTTATGTATTGCATACATGATCTTATTCATTACTTTTGTGATGATTCACGGTTACCTCTATCTACAAAAGTTAAGCTTTCTCTCACGATTAAGAAATGTTTGATTATATGATTTTTAGGGTTTCCATAAGCTCAAAAATCATGTACTCTTTTCTAAACAAATTGGCTAAGGAAAAGAGAATATTAACAAAGAAACTGGATACATTAATTTGTTTGTCTAGTTATGCTTTGTTTGTATCTTTACTTGTAGAGTCACATATAGGTGTTCTTTATTGAATAACACCACACAGGGGAGAGTTCTTAATTGAACTTGCGCTTAACAACAAATCTTTTTGGGGAGCGTAGATGTGGAATTTTAGGAGAAAAGTGTATTTATATTTCTCCAAAGATGAATCAACTTCGAGATCTTCGTTCTGATTTCCTAGTTATGTCATCTTAAACTTGATATGCGAGTACATCCTTGACTTGACTATCTCTACAGGCTTGAAACCCTAAGTCTCAACTGGTTTGTCATATTTTTGTGACAAATAGGGAAAGAATACACATGGTTTCTTGTTCTTGTAGTTCACAACCATAGGGGGAGAACACCGTATTGCTTACTTATGTACTTTTTTAAAGTATCAAGTAAGGGGGAGTAAATATTGAGCTTCATACCAATCTGGAAAATAGAGGTATAAAGATTAAGGGGGAGTTTCGTACCAAGAATTAGTAGAATCACATTATAAGTTTTGGTACACAAACTTTAAAGTTGCTCTGATTCCTACTCTTTGCACAAAAAACATGTGAGATTAGCATATTAACCCATGTAAGCTCGAGCGTACCTTTGTGGTTGTTTGAGGTGGATATGTTGTAGTGTCTGCATGCGGATTTTTCAACAAGAGTTAAACGAACACATCAAGACTCAAAAGAGAAGTTGAAATTCAATAAATCAAGATACATCTGGGTTGGATCTTTATTGTAATATCTTTTTTGAATCCATATGTAATATATTGGTTTTGTCACTAAAATTGACAAAGGGGGAGATTGTTAGGGCATTGTCCGGTCAAACGCATTGGCGTTGGTATGTCAAGCTAGTTGTCAGGTTTAGGTGTCAAAACACAATTCTTGATTTAGTCTACTATAGTTTAGATTTCAGAATTGGGATATAGACGAAGTAGCAGAGACGAAGATGAAGACTGCGTTTACAAAGAAGACATCAAATATTCTTCATCGATAAAAGGTTAGTAGGAGTTATGACTTTATATGGAATTTCTTCTATTCTACTTATTCTATCTTTCGAAATAGTCGGCCACTTTAGTAGAAATGCTAATAACTATTGAGAATTGTACTCTTGTGTGCATAACCATGAGTTATGTTGGTATGTGTTCCCACCATACTAAGTTTACAAGGTACATGAGATAGATTTAATACATCTTCCGTAGCAATGGTTTTCTTGCAAATCACATGTAGGAATCTGGGTGAATATAAAGGAGTACTCTAGAGAAGAGTCCATGGATTATAGCTGAGGACGTCTCACACGTCTAAGTATTGGCCCAGCCCAGAATTTCCAGTAAATTCAGTTTAAACCCTAATCTGAGTAACGACGATTCACGAACCGGTTCGTGAATAATAACTCCGGATTTTACTCTTGAGTTCCAAAATGTCAATCTGTACATGTACGCGAACCACATATTCGATGTATTTGGTCGTAATTCAGATGGACAGTTCACGAACCGTCCGAGTGAAAATTCTCTAGGATTTTCACGCTTAACTTGATCACGTTCTTTTTTATTCTACGGTCATTAATCTCTTCTGCAATAAGGCCATTCAAGAACTGATACGTTACATACAAGGTTGAAAGAAGCAACATACGGATGCACACGGTGTTGTAAGACCTAGTTAGCTCTAGTTGTGTAAGTTTCTTAAGTGATTCTTTTCACAGCTAAGGTAGAGACAAGTTGGGCATAGTTTACTCGGTTTACTTGTCAGCCCCCGCTTGCAAAGTAGATTTCCGTATGACCTGGAGCAATCGGAAGGAAGTCAACTTACGTATGTTAAACTGAAGAGGACAATTCGAAAAATACAGTCAGTAATTAAGGTTGCAAAGCCGGGTTTGTTGACATAAGCCTTGAACAACGGTTAAAGCAACTCCTAGGCCTGCAAAAGACGTCAGCTAGGGGAATCAAGTGCGTGGGATCTTGCGGGATCCAAGAAACGTAAGGAGTGCGACAGTATCCAATTCACTTGGAGGGTTGGAGTTGGTCTCTGCTGCATCCCAAACCGAAGTCTTATAGTAGGCTAGCGTTTGTAGACAGTTAGTACTGTGTGATGTTCAATCTCTGGTGTCTTGTGTGCTTTTACTTTCCTCGTTGTATCTCTGATTATATAGTTAAAGCAAACACATGAAGTACGTTATTCGTAACCGTCGAGTAAGTGCATTATCCATCTAGGGGATTTGCCAAGGCTTATCTTGAGTTGGACTGATCACTTGTGATCCTACTCCGGTTAACAAATTTGGATATTGATTTTTGAGATCGATATCGGAATGCGCTCATTTTTTGGTATGAACATAAATCTCTATAAAAAGAACGTGCTCCCAAAAAATTAGCTTCAAATTCACTGTCATTTTGGAGTTATCAAAAACTTTGTGACACAATGTCAAGATAGTGTCATTTTAACCATGTCACAGGATCCTTCCTCATAAGACTCACGAGCCCAAACGAAAAGTTGGTTGTATTCCGGTACCCTTGCTTTTTCAGCTGCCATCATTGACTGGTGTGTTGTCTGTGTGTGGCGTCAGATCTCATGTATCTTGTATCCTGTCATGTATTGACGATGGTACTCATATCATGTGAGATGGTGTATGGACACGTGAATGAGCAACATGAGGAGGATCCTACAAGCTAGAGTTAGAATTACTAACAGTAGTTTTGGCTCAGAAACTTGAGCAGACGGTACCGAAAAAGTATTTGGAATAGATGGGGCAACGGAAGTGGAAGAGAAAGACAGTACTGAAATGAAAGAGAAATAAGAATTTAGCTGTGTAGGATCTGGCGGAGATGATAGTACTGAAGAGCTATATGCAAAAGGAAAAACAGATTCGTCGAAAACAACATGACGCGACCAATAGACTCTATTAGATGGAATGTGAAAACACTTGTAGCCCTTGCGAGTTGCACAATACCCAAGAAACACACATAGAGAGGATCGAGATTCAAGTTAATTGGAGCGATAATCTCTTAAGTGAGGAAAACACATAACCAAACGTCCGTAGAGACAAAAAATCTGGAACTCTATTAAACAACAACTCGTTAGGAGATTTAGCACCAGCAGGAACCGAAGATACGTGATTCATAAGAAAAATAGAAGTAAAGAAGGCATCGTACCAAAAACTAGATGGAATAGAGGTCATGGAAAGTAATGTTAAACCTGTTTCAACGATGTGACTATGTCGTCTTTCTGCAAAACCATTTTGAACAGAGGTATGAGGACAAGTGAAGCGATGTTGGGTACCATTTTGTTGCAGAATATTAGTGAACTTTTGATTTTCAGTGTCGTTGTTAGTTTGAAAGATTTTTATCTTTTGACTAAAGATTGTCTGAACATGCCTATAAAAGACATGAAAAATAACAACAACATCAGATTTTGCGTGCATAGGATAAATCCAAGTGAAACGGCTAAAAGCATCAATAAAAATAATATAGTACCGAAAACCTTCATTAGATAAAATTGGAGCAGGACCACAGACATCTGACACAATAAGATCCAAAGGATTATCATAAACTGTAGTACTAGATTTAAAACTAAGTTTATGACTTTTATTAGCTAGACGAGACCGACACAAAGAAAATCCAAAAGCAGAAACATGTAACTGGTGCTTGGAGACAATCACTAGTACAAATCTGGTCTGATGCCACGCCAGATTGGCAAGTAATCGCGTGTTTTTAGACTACCTTTTCCGCAACGCGAAATTTCGTGTGGCCTTCGGCTATAATTCGCGTGACAAAGCCGCCATGGTGCCGAAGCTTTTCCCAAGTGTTGTTCGAAGTCATGTTGCTGTTGCTACCCTTTAGACTCGTTAACTTGCTTCTCATGTGGCTGTTGTTACCCTTTAGACTCGTGAACTTGCTTCTCTTGTGGCTGTTGCTTCCCTTTAGCCTCGAGAAATTGCTTCTCATGTGGCCTATTACTGCACTTAAGACACGCAAAGTGTTTATTTAGCCACGCGAACGAGTGCAATCTCTGGTGCATCTCTCACCCTTCATATTTGATCTTCCACCATCCATGTGTAACCAGGGATACCGTTAATATTTGATCTTACACCATCCACGTGTAGTCATGGATACCGTTAATATTTGATCTACCACCATCCACGTGTAGCTGTGGGAACCGTTCATCTCGGGCGAATTTTGAGGATAAATGATGGATTCTCAGCCGTCAAACAGGATGTGTTCCCAGCCGTCCACGTGTTCCACTAGGAATCGTTCAATTGTATTAGTGGGATGGAACCTCAGCCGTTCAATTATTACCGTTTTTATCTTATTCGATGGGTTTTTGACCGTCAATTTAGATGGATTTCCGACCGTCAATTTAGATGCATTTAAGGCCGTTCAATTTGATAAATTTATGGCCGTTAAGATGCATCTAATGGCCGTTCATTTATATGCCATTTTTCCGGGTGCCGGCTTGGGTAAGAGACTTGATCTCATAACCCGAACCCGAACCCGAACGGACCCGTACGGGTCATTTACACAAATGTAAATTAGAACATAATCATTTTTATTGCTGTGATGATATGAAAAAAGAAAATGTCTAAACTATGTTCTAATAAAAGCTTGCAAGATAAAATGTTTGGACTTTGCTATCAAAGTTTGCTCACCATCTATCTAAAACATTATTGCGTTTCTCGTATTTTCTTCTGTTTTTTAGATGCTGGGTTCTCCACATCCAGTGGACTACAATTTTGTTGCTGCCTCTTGCCTTGGTTCCTGGTACACCTCTGGCTACCATCTGGAACTTGATATTCTGTCATGGCCCTCTTTCTGGTCCCCTTTGGGATTTTTTCCTTTGCAGTCACACTATGTACTTGTGTTTCTCGTTGACTCTCGACATGCTGTTTGGCTGCTGATTGTTGTATCTCATGGTCTTTTGGTAGATCCACTTTTCTTTGGTCATCTTCTTTTAGCTCCGCAGAAATAAGCTTGTCAGTATGTTTAACAGGTACTTCGTGCTCTTTTGGATTTTTTGGAGAAGACTCTGGAGTTTCCTGCAGCAAGAGAGTAATATTCAGGATTCATGCATATCCAACGTGAATTCGTTGGTCATGCGAAGACAAGGATAAAATTATTTTCCAACAATGTAACTGTACCAAATTGTAATGAAGGCTGCACACAACTTAACTGAGTCATAATCAATTAGGTAACCTCATATCTTGAGTTCTGTAATTTTCACAATCATTCTTGGTTCATCTTTATTTTTGTGCATAAGGCACTCATATCCTTATCAGCATGAATGTAGATTGACTAACTATTAAATAAATGTTTTCAAGAGTAAAGCAAACAAGCTAAGCAACCAACCTTAACACCAAAAGTCAAAGACTTTGGCCAAGGAATGACTGAGCCCTCGACACCTTTTAATTTCACAAAATTTTCAGCTTGTACAGGTAAACTGTAGTTTCCATCGAATACTTCATCGATCTCGACCGCAAAGCAGTCAACATCTGCACCTGTTTCAATTAAATGATGTTTTCCTGGTGATCTAAAGGCTCTACCTCTAGCAACGAGGTTCCCATTATAATCTCCATAAATTCTGCACTCTTTACCCTGCAGAAATATATGGCATATGAACATTATAATAAAAAAAATATGTATATATTCAATCAGTGCCTGTAAAATAACAAATACCAATTTTTGTTGAGTTGGCGAAATCTCAGAAACCCTTGGTGCTCCGACTACTTTGACTGCCTGCTTTGGTTGCCCAGATTGAGATATTGTACCCCGAGAACCGGTTCCAGCTAGTCGATCTCCTGCTTCCTGGCTATCTTTTTGCAGCACACCAGTTTTTGTAACCTGCAGCAAGAGGGTAAAGTAGCATATATTCGAACCCGACATGGACTCATTGGTCATGAGAAGAAGCAGGAAAAGTAATTCTCCAACAATGTAACAGTAAGTTAGAATGAATTGTGTACCTTTTTCTTAGTCTTCTCTGGTGGCCCAGATTGGGATTTTGTACTCTGAGAACCATTCTCAAGTTGATCAGCTTTTTGACTCTCTTTCTGCAGCACATCATTTCGTTTAGGTACCTGCTTCATTTTTTTTTAGGTTATGGTTAGGATTCTTGTAATATGTATTCCCAAATCCAATATGGATTGGCTGGCCATCTGAATAAACATGAAAAATGGTTGTACAGTTATATCAAACAGGTTCCACATATCTCTACTTATTAGGTACTCTAATTCACACTAGCATCTGTGTCTCTGATTCATGTAAAGAAACATTCAGCGAACAAAGAACACATAACGCATTACAACTAACCTCAGGAGATAAAAGCTAGGTGCAACTTTGGGGCCAAAAAATATACTTTCCGCGAGCATCATCTAGAGTCTTAATATCCCTGTGTGGAATGGCTAAACAGTGTTTTCCATTTACTATTTCCGACACGAAGATCTTGTAGCACGAAACCGGTGACTGTGATCCATTCAGTTTCCGTTTCCCCTCAAACCAGTAAGCTTTTCCTCTGGCGAGAACGTTTGCCCTAGTGTCTAAGAAGATGTTGCATTTTACACCCTCTACACTTTGAGATTCCATTCGAGTAGCTGAATCTGCTTCTTTAGAATTTTCAATCTGTTGCAGAAAATTTGGTTAACGCAATTTTTGTAGAGTCGCCTGATCAGTAACATTTAGGATTCACGTACACTGGTCCTACGAGGACACAGCTAAAATCATTTGTAAGCGTTCCAGATTTATAGGGTTGACAGCATATATTAGTTACCTAAGCTACTGTGGGTTTGATTCAACATATCTATGTCTAACATACTTCTGAGTACAAGCTGGATGAGGCAGATTGATGTAGAAAATTATTCGATGGAACAAAGAAGCCAAGCAAAGCAACTAACCTGAGGTTTCTGAAGAAATGCGGTTTCAGCTTTGGGCCAAGGGATGAAACTACCCTTAGCCTCACCTAACGTTTTAATCTCTGAGCAGGGTATCAGAACTGGGAGATTTTCATTCAGTACTTCATTAACCTGGACTCTGAAGCAAGCGATCTTCACTTCTACTCCATGCACTATCACCTTTTTGGCATCAGACAGAAAAGCTGTACCTCTAGCAACGATGTTCTCCCTATAGCTAGACCAAAGTTCACATTATATGCCCTGCATAAATACATGACATACGAACATCATAAAGAGAACACGTACACAAAACAAAATATAAATTTAAATTCCTGGAATAAGATAATGTATATTACTTTTCCTAATCCTTTATCGCCTTGTCTAGTTGCTGAACTGTTAGATTCCCGAGTATATGGAGGAGTCGGAGACTTCTGTTTAGATAGTACGGACTTGGGGCTAACGGTCACAAGATCTTGACTAGGAGAGCCTTTCTTAGGTGGAGCAGAAGGTTTCTTAGTTGAAGGGCCTTTCCCATTTGTAGCAGACCGTTTCTTATTTGAAGAAGCCTTCAGTTGTTCAGATTCAAGTTGCTTTCTTGAGGATTTTTCAGTTGAATGCATCGCATCCTCAGATAGATGGATCTGTTTTCCAAGTCCATCACCTCCTGGTGAAGATGACGGGAGACTTGTCGAACTTTCCTGAAGCGTGAAGTTGAACGATGTGATGAAATTTTAGATATTGCGTGCCAAATCATTGACAAAGTAAATATAATCTCATTCGCATACCATCTAATGGATCAGTTAACTTACTTTTGGTCCATGATTTCTGATCAATTCGGAAGCAATGAATGGTACTGGTATTCCTTGAGCAGCGAGGTTTGATGCTAACGACTTCAGCGACATTACCAACTGAGTTATTAGTGCATCCTTAGATTCCACCTGTTTCCTCAGTTGATCGGCGGTAGATTTCACGGGTTGCCTTTTCCGCTTGTCAGCATTCCAGAACATGCTCAGGCACACTCCAAAGTCGGCCCCTTTGACACGCCCGCCATTATCCACTCCGATCGCAAGTGTCACGGCATCCTGATGCGGAGGAACCTGTATAGTTCCCTGTTGAATCTGATTTCCATAATGCTTCTGTGCCCAATGTAGAGTTGAAAAATTTAGCTTAAATTCTGGTTTGAACATTGCGCATTTACTTCGACGAAAAAAACATTATCAATTGGGAAGTGGGGTATTCTTACAAGTCGCTCTACCGCAGCTTTAGTTTGAGTATGTGTGATTTCAGCCGTGCCCTTATATCGGCGTCCCAGCTCCCACATCAAAGACCGGTCGGTAAGTTGGTCAGCGGTAACTATGCCATCTTTTAGCTGTAGTTATGACATCAAATGTTAAACAACATGTCAATTCAAAAGCATGTAATGCAGCAAAGTGTATAATACGACAGTTTCGTAGAGGGTCGAGTCCCTCTATCTTTACGAGTTGCTGCATATGTGAGACCCATACAACAAAAAATGAAACATAGGTTAATTGAACACAAATATTGCCAGTTTTTAACTTTAAAAGTGTGAAGTATGATGAAGTATGATTACCAATTTCTTTGCCATGCCCGTGTATCCTCCTCGTCCAAGCTTATGTGGGTATTTGGAATGAGATATTGACTCTTTTGCTTTTTTGGATTTTTCCTTGCAGCACAGACAAACGAATCTTTGTCAATATGTTGGACTAGGAAATAATAAACATAAAAACGATGAAGAAAAAAATATGAAGTGCATTCTCTAACCTTGAAAGCATCCGAAAGTCTGTATTTCACAAACACATCCCAGCATTTTTGGTCAATTATAAGCTTATACTCTTTGGGGACTTGACGTAGTGCTTCTGGGTCATCCTTAAATGGAAGTATATATTTGCTGGCTAATTTCCTTCTGAAGTCCCGAAGTTGCGCAGCGAGTTTAGACATAATCCGATACTTCATCGATTCGTCGACTATGTAATACCATAACATTCAATGGAAAATTAGTAACAGGTACACAGTATAAACGATGAATAAAGATAGCGATAACCTTGGATATGAATATAACTAGCTGTATACCTTTACTTTTTCCCACAAGAATTTTTTTTCCTCCTTTTTTACTTCACGCCAGCAATTATATCTAAGACCGCATCTTTTCCTGACCAAGTCGCCAAGAAAACTTCCAAATTCTGTACTATGATCACCTACTGGTCTACGAAGTTCATCGAAGTCCAACTCTCTTCTTTTCGCGTGACCTTCTTTAAAATCTTTGTGGAGTTTTAAAAGCCTTGTCCTTCCCCTGGCTTTTCTATCCTTCGGAACATCCCGACTTTGCCCCGCTTGTGTACTCTGAGTTTCAACTACTGCAGTTTCTACTTCTGATCCATCTTGCAAAGGTCTTAGTTCATCTAAGTCCTCATCAAACATTTCATCTTCTTGGATCACTGTAAATATATAGCAGAAACAAATTATGAAACATGATTTATGGACAATTAAAAACAAACCAGGACAATATTACAAGCATTACCGTTCGTATCTTCATAATATTCATATTCGTCAAAGGGTTCATCCCATCGTCCAGCTTTGAGTGGAGTACCATCTAAATCCATTTCTTCTGCTTCTTCTTCTTCTTCTTCTTCTTCTTCTTCAGAATCTTCTTCTTCAGAATCTTCTTCTTTTTCTTCTTGAGAATCTTCTTTTTTTTCTTCTTCTTCAGAATCTTTTTTTTCTTCTTCTTCAGAATCTTCTTTTTCTTCTTCTTCTTCAGAATCGCAATTATTCCCTTGTACTTGTCATTTTCACTTCCAAATCCAAATTCATGATCTGAGTTTTCTTCAACATCCGCCATGACCGTGTATCTGAAAGTACAACATATGTAGGAATATGAGCTTGCGTTGGTAAAAACATTAGCTAAATCCACCATCAACATGTTTAATAATTATAAGCCATGCTTTTCCATTCAAGGAAGCCCTTGTAAAGAACACAAATACGTAGTACATAGAAAGATATAACTTGAAAGCAACCCATGATAACGGCGAAACTAGTTCTTTAACACAGAAAAAATTAAAACCCATGACATGTAACGTGTGATTGTACTAAATTATCATAACAAAAAACAAAAAAAAAAGTACCACTTGCGATTAACCTAAAATGTATATTCAAGTCAAAGTAGCCATTCCTAGATCCAACCTTTACATATACAACAGGAGTCAAAACCCATGATATTTAACATGTAAATCTATGATATATGATAAACAGTAACTAATTTTTCCGCCCAAAACATCATTGATACAACAACAAAGATTCAAAATAGAAAACCAGATTCAAAACAGTCCATCATTGTCAGATGCATGTGCATTGCTACAATATAAATCGAGATCGGGTTTAACAAATCATACCAGCAGTAAAGGTAAGAGCTAATAATAGTTTTAGGGTTTCAAGAAAAAGAAAAATGAAAACGATAAGATGAAGTTATCGAGATGAAAGTTCTAACTTACCTTTAATTTGAACTTATACCAAAGCACCGGGCGGGAATAATCCCGCCATGAAATTTTTTGTCTGATTTTCATCCCGCGGAAAAGAATTTTGCTAAAATTTTTGGAGGGTTTTCTTCTTCAAAATCTAAAAAAATGTTTCCACAAATTTTGTGTAACCAACATGGTTAGTTACCCTAATTTTTCGATTTCCAGCCAATAATAGATCAGAGAGAATATCGGGGTAGTTATCACTAATATATTTTTAGAAATGGTCTCCCGTAATTCCAAGATATACTCCCGTATTATTAATTATCGCTACATTTTAGCCAAAGTTTCTTTTAAAAAATTTGCAAAAAAGGGAGGGAACAGTTTGAATTTTCGGATTGGTTTTAAGTATTAAGATATCCCTGAACTTCCTGAGTTAGCCTCGATTTTTCTTTATCTCAGCCCCACTTTTGGGCGCTCACAATCTCAACGGATTAACTTTTTTTTTTTTTTTTTTTTTTAACAGTAGACATTGACCTCATATATTCATTATCATTGAAACAGTACAATGTGATCCCAAGGCCTTCTCATGAATAGGCATACCAAAGCATGAGACGTACAAAACATTTGTTACAAACTGAAAAGCATACTGTAGAAGGTGGCATGACTGCCATAGCTTTCGTAAGCGCCATGACCAACTCAAGGAGTAGTCTGATCCGTTGAGAATTATCCTCACCACACCTAAGAGGACAGTGTGTGAGTATCCGACCTTCATCCATGAGAGTAAAGACTCCGAACTGACAAACATGACAGTGCAACATTCTATTCACATAGGCTAACCAACTATAGACAAGAACCTGCAACATAAAGCCGAAGTATGTAGTAATCTTCAAACCTAGCCCAAGCACAAGCCAGATTGTCCAAAAAAGAATCCAGCAGCTGTGAAGATGCAGCTGTGGATTATGGAATTGAGCCATCATTGTTTATGCGAATGCCCCGCATCAGTAGGCACTCGAATTGTAATTGATAGTACTTCTGCAACCTCAATCTCATCATGAGAGAAATCATCTTGTGAGATTGAAACCTTCCTTCCAGCATTGCCTCCCTTCTGGTTTAACCTTTGTGAAGAAGCTGGTATCGCTTCTCTGAATTCCTCCTGAGAATCCTTAATGATAGGGAATATATATGTAGGGGGGTAAGTAAGAGTCTCATTCAATGAGATGTAATGCTGCTCATAAGTGCTTGCATCATCCCCTTTCGAACGACGGATTATAGGTACTTCAGCTGGAGACATACATGGTGAAGGAGAACGAACATCAAGTAGTTCATTTATGTTCCTAATTCTTCGAGTCTTTGATGAAGAAGGTGCAGCAGCAAAGTCCAAAGGAGAAAGTTGGTCTCTTGAATCTTGATTAAATCTCCTGGTGAACGTTTGAATTGGTTTTTCACTATGCCTATGAGAGATATTCACCAGAGGTCTCCCTTGAATCATTGAGATGGTAATATTGACATGAGCATCAATTAGTTGAAGATACTCAGCAACCAAATGCTCATATTCTGGTTTGAAGATGTTCGACATTGGAATAGAGTCTCTGCCAGTCAACTCTGAGTTTGACTCCTGCTGGTCCAGCGGACGTTTGCCCTTGTCACTTGAAGGAAAGCCCAGAACCAATTTATCCCATTTATAAGTTGGGCTTGGACTAGGGGAATGGCCCATTGGATTTGATATTTGTTGAACTGGTTCTGAAGAAGCGGTTCCGGAGCAGGACACGGGTCTAGGACCAAGAATAGAAGAGGAACCAGCTGGCGTAGTTTGCGGACAAAACAAAGAAGGTTTGTTAACACGTACCCCTGAATTTTCTGACATACCTGACAGGTTTGCAGACTGACCGACCAGAGTAGATTCTCGGTCAGACATTTGTCTTGTTACAGGCAACCATACCGAAGGCTTGAGAGGGTTACATCGCCGAGTTGACTCGTAGCACCCGTGAGTCGGGAGCTGATTTTTCTGTAATGGTATGAACCCAGAAGAACGATATTCAGACGAGTCAGCACCCGAGGTTTTTGAGTCAGTTGTAGCCTTGACTGAGGAAGAAGGTGATGAAGATTCATCCACACAAATCGGATTCGTGCTTGATTCTCCCCTCTGATGATCAGATAGTCGACGATTCCCAAATGGGTGAGTCAATTTCATTTTACTTCCCACCATGGCCAATGGATAATCTCTGTTGGTCATCAGAAACTTGTACAGAGTTGGTTTAGGCGTAATCACACAATCCACTGTTTGGTGTGTGATCATTCCACAATTTTTGCAAACAGTGTGGAGGTTTTCATATCTATAAGCTGCCCATGAAGGTACTTCATCCCTGTAAAACACATGTCCCGGCCAAAAAGGAGTTAACGGGTTCATCAGAATTTCAACTCTAGGGTTAGGAAGAGTAACATCTACCGATAAAACTGCTCCTACATGACGTAGTAATTCTCTAATCTTTTGTTCAGTACGGTCATCTGCAGGAAGGCTATGAATCTGCATGAAGAAAGTAGCCATAGAGAAGCAATTTTGTGGTTGAGCTTGGTAGTAATTCCAATCTTCTACCAGAACATTGTAACAATATATACGCCATGTTTTGAATTGCAAAATCTTTTTCTTTTCTTGTGCATGCAGCATGGTAAGTTTGAAGATGCATGAGACTGATGTTTTGATTAAATCCTTTATCGTCCAAGGCTTCCAATACTTCTTAAGCATCGTCTTAAGAGAAGAGACAGCTATAGAAGGTACTAGAACTCTAACCCCAATACAGAAAGAGTCTGGGTGTTGGAGCATTTTCTCGGTAAGAGAAGATATAGATGAGAGTGAAAGTTGGGTCGTCTGAAGAAAGAAAAGGTTTAGAGTGATTTGAGGGGATTGTAGTGAAGGTGGAGTACGTAGAAAAGGTGATGAAAAACACTTTGAAGACGGATTTGACGAGGTAGGATTGTCTTTTTTATTTTTGTTTATTCTCGGTTTACGATTGTAATAATTGGTGAAATCTCGAGCAGATTTCATGACAGAGCCACAGACCGCATGCAACCTATATAGAGTAGAGTTGAATGAACTAGACAGTAGGGGAGAGTAAAGACAAGAAGGAAGAATAGGTTGAGCATGGGGAAAAAGCTTTGTCAGGAATGAATTAAAGGAGAAGACGAAGGCACAAGGAATTAGGATGAGAAGTAAAAGAAAGCAGGAAAGAAAAGAATGAGCAATAAAGAGGAGATTGAGCAGAAGAGAGAAGAAGAAGACAGAGAGAAGGAGATAATTACCAAGACAAAGAAACAATAAACAATACCAGAATATAATATGCATGAATATAATATGCATGATGAAGATTCATAAAAGACTAGAAGAAGAATGAAGTAAAACTCTGATCGTGAGATCCGACAATTAAAAAAAATAAAAAAATAAAAGAAAATCATTTGAAATTACTCGGCTACTCGGGATTAATAAAATAGTCTCACGAGAAAATACATAGACAGAATAAAAACATGGAAAGAGACCATGAATAGAAGGATGGAAAGGAATACTAAGCAAACACCCGCTAACCTACACTCAAATGCTATTTCTTTAGTTTTTTGGATGGATACTCCAAATGTTGTTCATCCGGTTGTGATAGAATCCTAGCGGCGTTTCTCGGTTTCTTTGCCTTTCCTTATGGAGTTGAATATACCATGCGAGCCCTAGCAAACCTTTTCGGTATCTCTCGTTGTGATTTCTCCATTGCATATTTGAAACCCGTCGTACGACTGTCTTTATGTTGATAGGCTTTTGTTTGCTCCACATCCTGTGACTCATTCAGTAGTTCATGCGTCGAAGACAAGATATTATCGGTCTCAGGCATTACATCCAAAGAGACCCACTCTATTGGCCAAGCAATTGCCTTTCCCAGTGCCTGCTCTACTATTTTAATACTTCCTGTCCGTACGGGTAAACGGTAAGTATGCATTAATACTTCATCAATGAGGACTCTGTGGCAATCAACATCTTCATTTGTTGCAGGTAACACCTTTTTTCTCAGTAATTTGAATGATCTACCTCGAGCAACAACATTTGGATTGGAACTTGACACTCCTGACCAGAGCTTGCATTTTACACCCTGCGGAAATATGTGCCATAGGAACATCAACAATATTTATTCAAGTAACTAAACAGAAAAAAAAAAAATTACCTCCATATTTGGCGCGGATGGAGATTCCAACTGTGGACCATGTGCCTTTGCTGTCTCCTTGCGCTGCCCAGATTGAGACTCCTTTCTCTGAGATCCACCTCCAGTTGGTAGAACATTTGCTCTTTTTATATCCTTGTTTTCCCCGAATTCGGATTCTTTTCTCTGAGATACCTTTGCATCAATATAGTAGTACGTAGTAAGTAATTTTCATGCAGATTATATTCCGGAACCAAACTGGAATCCATCGGTGATGACTCGTGTGAAAACACAAATAAAATTATTTTCCCACGACAAACAATCCAAGCAACTAACCTTTGTACTGAATATTATATGAGATTTTGGCCAGCCGATGATAGCGCCAGCCGCTTCTCCCAAATTATCACAACTCGTATCGGCTATGGGTAAACTGAGTTTCTCCTCTAACACTTCATTAACCTGCACTAAATTGCAAACAATCTTCTGCTCGTTCTCCCCACCAACCTGAATAGTTTCCTCAATTTCCTTTGCGATGAAAGCTACACCTCTAGCAACAATTTTTTCCTTTTCTTCAGAATAAAGGTTGCATGGTATACCCTGCAGATACACATGGCATATGAATAACATATAAAGAAAACACCAAAACAAGAAAGATATAAATGACTAGAAAAGGAAACATATAATAACTCTTCCTAATATGACACTCTCAAATTCCTGATCTGGTACAAAAGATCTTCCTGTTTTGTTTATTTGTGTACGTTTCCCAGTCAAAGATTTTCCTGCTAGTATTGTCCTCTCAAGATGTGGATTTAAACGCTTCCCAGTATTACGTCGATTGGAATGGTTGCTCTGATCCGGACATCCTTGTGCAGTATTATCCTGAAGTGTTGAAGGTGAACATTGTTACCAAATCTATTTTCTTAAACACTGTCTGATGAGTGAAGATACTCTTACCGTTGTTCTAGAATCATCCGGTATATTAACCACATCCCTCAGCCAAGTAACTACTTGAGTCAGTATATTAACCAGTAATCCTGTCTGCATCGGTGTTAACATTTCCCCTACTTCTTGATCCCGAAATGGTTTTTGCTTTGATCTAGTAATTATGAAAAACATGTATAGGTAACAGTACAAAACCCCGTGGGGACCGCACTATATATGAGACACAACTAGAACGGAAAATAAACCCGAAAATCAATTGAGCAGCCAGGGTTGACAATGCCAAATATATAGTGCGGTGTATAATAAGACACTGACTGGCAAAACAAGAAACACGAATAAAAAGTAAACCTAGGTTGACAGCAATCCATGATTAAACAAGTGAAACAACTCTTGAAAATTAACAAAGCTTCTATGGAAATATATAATGAAGAATGGAGTCTAAAGATTTCTAGTGTAATATGGGAAATCTTGAAGCAGAGACGCAAATGTGTCTTTGGTGGTATGAAGCCTAATCTACCAAAAAATTCTTTGCAAAAATAAATAAATAAAGTACCATCATTTGTATTCAATTGTGAACGGGTAGGAAACCTAGATAGTAACATCACTTGTATTCAATCGTGAACGGGTTGCAGAAATAATATCATATGCCCTATTTCCATTGGTCCTGCCTTTCTAGACACTCTACAAAAACCATTGATGCATATAACTTAACCCTAGAATATCATTTTGATACACCAACCTTTATTGAAAACAGCCTATGATTATCAGAATATTAATACAGCTTGCATAATACAAAAAGAGACAAAACATGACTGATATTAATCGGGAACATGTTGAAGAAATAATACCAGTATAAGAACCAGCCAGAGAAAAGAGAGATGAGTAGGAGTACACTTATGGTTTAAGAAAAAGATAAGTCTAGTTTTTATAACCGAATGGATAAAAAAAAGTAAAACTTAACTTTAAAATGGAGCCAAAACACCAGGCGGGAATCATCCCGCTTTTAGAATTTTCGTTTGATTTTCATACCGCCAAAAAAAAAAAAAAAAAAATTGGATGAAATTTTGTGGAAGAGTTTTTGATTTTCCGGGAAAGTTTCAAGATCTCATTTAACCAAAATGGTTAATTTCCGTAAATAAATTAGAGAGAATATTCGGTGGTTATCTCCATCGGTGGTTATCTCCATTAAGTTTGGGAAATTTGTTTCCCAGCATATTGATATTCACTAAATTTTAGCAAGAAATTAGGAGGATCCACAGGAATTTTGAATTTTT
>JAJJMA010170734.1:0-10953 GCA_023529015.1 Papaver nudicaule
GAGACTAAATCTAGAAGATTAGCAAGGTAAGGGAGAGTTGTAATCATGCTTATAATAGTGATAACCCTTGGATGTAGTCCTCACTTATGAGGGCGAACCAAGTAAAACATCTTCTCAAGTATCTCTAACCCTTATCTCCTAAATATTTCTTTGGTTGGTTAGATACATGTTTAGGTACGATTCTGTGTATGATGATGTATGATATTTGGGTGTACAGTCTAAGATCTAACCCTTGGATTTTAGACTGTTACATTTTGGCGCTAGATTAGGGATTGAACCTGTTTTTTCTTTGTTTTTCATCTTGATTTGTTAAGATTATCATGTACTCTCTTGTTTTCATATTTGGTATGTTCTATATGTTGAAAATATCGCTGGTAGTGTTGTTACCTACCCTTTTTTGCTATTTAGAGGTGTTAGTCTCGCTGTTTAAGATCCTCCCTTTGTTTTTTCTTACCGATTTGCTATATATAGCATATATTATGGTCTGTTATGATGCTCTCTTGAAGAATATTGCTACGATCGAGAAAACCAGGCTATTTCTAGTATTTTGTAGCGCCATAGCTAGGTTTTCAGCACATCTTTTCGCTATTTTAGTAACCATGCCATGTTTAGATGCCATTTTGGCTAAAGTTGAAAGTTTGCTCGCTTGATTTGATGGTTCATCACATATTTCACCTTTATCATATGAATAACAGAGAAAGTGGTCCTTTTGAGTAGAAAAAATGATATTTTTGGTATGATTATTACCATGTTGTAGGAAAATATGCCACCTTGAGTTCGTTTATGAGTTATATAGATATATATTTCCGGCAGATTGGTATTCTTTTCCGTATTCTTTTCCGGCGAGTTAGTACAAATCTCAGGGTCATGGATGAAACTATTTTAAAATTTTCTCAAAATAGTCGCCGTACTGCCATTTTGATCGAAAAATCACAACTGCCTATGATGTTTCTGTAATTTTTATCATGAGTAGATCGTTATCGGTACCTCAAGTGATTTAAAGCTGCTACTTTTGTCCTTTATTCATCAACATTCTGAAAAAGAAATCCAACTAACTTATTTGGCATTTACCCACAGTACTAACAGAGCAATACTGTCAGGAAGTGTGTTTGTCTTCTTTTACAGATCTTCGGCGAATGGGTCCTAGAGGACGAAGCGGCAAAGCCCCAGCAGGTAGGCCTCCACGATATCCTATCCTCCCTACACCAGCGATGTTTCCCAGTAGCCACCACAACACCAGAAGTAGGGGTGTGGAACCAACTGGTCTACCAGATTCCTTTTTGGCAAGCTCATCCCGGCGGCCACCTGTTCAGCGAACATCACGCCAAGAGGAGGTTTACGTGGAAGATATCACTCACTTAGAGAATGCATAAAGAACACCTGATCCTAATGTAATACTGCGAAGGGTCAGCAGCGAAATAGAGGCAAATACTTACGGCGAGCATATTGATGGTGGTAGAGTCACCCAGAGAGCCATCGGCGAATCATCAAATGTTGCGGGAGTAATTCTGAACACTAGTGCAAGGGGTACAGTAGCGGCTAGTGAAATCCCAAGAGCTACCGGCGAAGCACTCCATGTGGCAGAAGAAGTACCGGCAGTAGTCGTTGAACCTATTACGGCAGGAGATATTCCACAGGCTGCTAGTGGAAATGATGCGATGATAGTACCAGGCACCACTATAACTCGCCCAGTGGTGGTAGCAGACAACACAGGGTCCACTAACACTATAAAAACTTTGCTGAAGCAAATCCTTGAGGCTAATAATAGGCAAGCAGATCAGATGCAGAGGCAAATGCAGTTGCAGATGGAAACTGTACTTCAAAGCTATAGAGAGTTGATGGCGGAAAGCAGGAAAGTGGCACAAAACAGGAGCCATGCATCCCATTCGCATACAACTCGCCGATCAGAAAAAAGTGGAACTAGCACAATGGAAGTCTCAGATTCATCGGCGAAATACGATGAGAGGGGTAGAAGGAAGGATGTGTTTAGAAGAGATAGTGAAGAATATAGTGATTCAGGACGGCGGAACAAGATAGATAAGGGCATGAAGAAAGAGCTTCCCCGGTTAAAAACCAAAGTGGCGGCTTTAAGCGGATCTTCAAAGGAGTCGAAATACAAGGTGGCACTTTCAGAGGCACAGAAAACACCCTTTCAAGATTGTATTACATACGGGTATGTGTCCACAAGGTTCTCCATGCCAAAATTCACATCTACCTTTGATGGAACTGGAGATCCCGCACATCATTTGAGAAGTTATAAGCGAGACTTGGCGGCATGGGTAGGATCAGATCCCATAATGTGCATGGCATTTCCCGCCACACTCAAAGATGAAGCCTTAGCTTGGTTTGATGGGTTGAAGGAAGAATTAAATCTTTTGAGAAATTAGAGAGCAAATTTTTACGTGCATTTATTCAGAACAATAGAAGTCGACCTGGCGTGGAAAGACTGTTCAACATCAAGAGAAGACCCTCAGAGACCTACAAAAGTTTTATTCAAAGATGAAGAAAGTCGAGCAGCGAAGTGGGATCAGCGGTATCAGACAAGGAAAAAATAAGATCATTTATTAGTGCTTTGGAGACATCAGACCCAATGTATCAAAAACTATTCTGGGAGGCGCCGAAGGATATGAAAACTTTGAGGGCTATGCAGGACGAATGGATAAATTATGAAGAAATCCAAGCAGAAGAGCTTCGCTTAAAGAAAGAAAGAGCAAAACAAATTCACTCGATCAACAACTATTCCCTGAAGGAGCAGGAAGAATTAAAAGAGAGTGGCAGAAGGCAGAACATCAGAGATTAGCGAAAGCTTCATCTTCGGCGATGGTAGTACCAGAGACAGCAAAGCCACAACATCAAGTTACCGCCGAACAGCATTGGAATTCGCAGAAGCGAGACAACTATGATGGAAGAGATAGGCAAGATAATCGAGGAGGCAACTATGGCAGAGGTGGAAGAGATAATCGGCTAAATGGGAATGGCGATAGAAGATACAATGGAGATAACAGAAAATTTGCACCCAGCAACCTTTCCAAGACGCTACCTTACCAAAGTTACGTGTCTCTTATACTGATGCATGGGGAAAAATCGAGAACTCAAATTGCAGAGATGATATTCGCTATCCTTACAATAGAGGAAATCCCAGGTCCCGCCGACCAACACTAATTCCTTTTGTCAATTCCACCAGTTCCACGGCCATACAACTGAAAACTGCACCGGCGTGCAACAGGAAGTTCACAGATTCATTCGCTTGGGGAAATTTCAGGAATTCCTTGAGTTGCCACCGCCACCTCCTGTCATGGTTCAGCCAATTCAAGCCATTCCAGCACAGACTCCAAATGTGTATGAGGTAAAAGTAGAGCGAGACTTGTTGGAATTGGACTGTTTCTCCATTGTACATTCAAAGATCACCAGGGATGAGTTCCACGATAATGTCTTATCCATAGTACATAAGCGAGATAGAATGGGAAATGAAATTTGTAGCGTCACTGCTAAGCAAGAACCCTTGCAGGATTTGATGAAGGCTTGTGTAGGATTCTCCGCTGATGAGATTCCGCCAAAAGAAAGAAATCATAATAATCCTCTCTCACTATTCAAATGGGGAAATTCAGATTGCCTAAAGTGCTTATCGATCCGGGCAGTTCGGTGGATATTCTTTTCAACTCTGCATATGAGGCTATGAAAGCGAAAGACACCGAAATCCCTTCGCCGACAGTTTCTTCCTACAATATTTATGGATTTAATAGAATTGCTTCTAAGCCTAAAGGTGAAATTGAATTTAAGATTGTGATCTGTGATGAATACTTCTTGAACACTACTCTTTGCATTGTGGATGTTGATTCGCCGTATGCTGCCATCCTTGGGAGACCATGGCTCCACAGCCTAAAGGGAGTACTTTCCACTTACCACCAGCGTTTAAGGTTTCCAACACCTATAGGAGTCGCCGAATATGTAGGAGATTTGGCAGTGACAAAAGCTTGCAATACAACAGATATACAAATGCGAGAAAATAGAAAAACCAAAATTGCAGAGAAAAAGAAGCAAGGCAAGGAAGCTACTAAGGAGCAAGAGATCCAAAACTTCATCGCCGACCCCTCGACATATGTGCATTCAGTAAACTCAGTAGAAGATTCGGCGAAGCCTGAAGAGAAGACCTTATAGCAATTAAAGGAACCATCGCCGATGGGAGAACCAGAACTACATTTTACGGCGGTGGAACCTACTAGAGATATAAATATCGGCGAGGAGAACGATCCCAAGATGGTAAAGATTGGTACTTTATTAAATGAAGATGAGTCGGCGAAGTTACAAGCATTACTCAAAGAATATGTTGATGTCTTCACCTGGGGCATGAATGAAATGCCAGGCATTGACCCGGCGATAGCATGTCATAAGCTAGACATTGATCCAAAGATTAGGCCCTTCAAGCAAAGGATAAGGAAATTGGCTCCAGCCTACAAAGAAGCAATAGAAGCAGAGATTGACAAGATGAGGGCATCTATTATCATAAGGCCAGTATAATATCCTCAATGGATAGCTAACATGGTAGTGGTACCAAAGAAGAACAAGGGAGTGCAGATCTGCATCGATTTCAGCGATCTCAATAGGGCGTGTCCAAAGAATAGTTTTTCGCTACCAAGTATCGACCAAACTGTAGATGTTACATCAGGTCATGAGTTGCTGTCATTCATGGATGGTTACTCAGGGTATAATCAAATACCCTTGGCGGAGGAAGATCAGAAGCACACAACTTTCTTTTCCACTAAATTATTGTTTTGTTATACCCGAATGCCCTTTGGGTTGAAGAATGCCGGCGCTACTTACCAAGAAATGGCGCAGAAGATGTTTGAAAAATGGATATGAAAAACAATGGAGGTTTACGTTGATGATATGCTTGTCAAGAGCAAGAAGAAACAAACTCATGTGCAAGACCTCAGAGAAATATTTGATCACACGCGTATTACCAAACTTAAAATAAATCCAGCAAAATGTGTTTTTGGCGTAACTTCAGGAAAATTCTTGGGGTATGTTGTCACCAAGAAGGGTGTAGAAGATGATCAGGCTAAGATTAAGGCAATTATAGATATGCCTTCACCAGTAACAGTGAAGGATGTCATGCGGCTCAATGGAACTTTAGCGTCACTTAATAGATTTATCTCCAGATTCTCCGATAAGTGCAAGTTATTCTTCCAGACATTGAAGAAAGGAGAAAAGTTCAACTGGACTGAGGCACATGAAGCTGCCTTTCAAGGTATTAAAAAGTATCTCGCCACTCTTCCCGCAATTCAACCGCCTGAGCATGGCGAAGAACTCAGAGTCTATCTCGCTGCAACACCCTTCGCCATCAGTGTTGTGCTTGTAAGAACCAAGGGCGGAGAAACGCCAATTTATTATATTAGCAGAACATTACAAGGGGCAGAAAAGAATTATACCAAAATTGAACAATTGATCTTGGCGTTAGTCTTTGCATCCTAGCGACTACGTCCATACTTTCATGCTCATTCCATTGTTGTTCTAACCAAGACTCCCATAGAATCCATTCTGCACAGCTCTCAAAGAGTAGGGCGAATCGCCAAATAGAATCATCAAATTGAGCAGTTTGGCGTCCAATATGAAATACGTACAGCACAGCGGTCTCAAGTTATTGCGGACTTCCTCGCCGACTTCCCAATTGATGAAGAAGAAGAGATAGAATAAATTCCATTCTCTTTGGATGAGCGAGAGAATGAAATGTCAGATTTATTGAAATGCAGTCCTAACGGATGGGAAGTTTATGTAGATGGTTCATCAAATAAAGAAGGAAAATGAATAGGAATTGTCCTAACTTCACCGAAAGGAGCCAGAATAGTACCTCACTGAGGCTGGAATTCCCGACGACAAATAATGAGGCAGGGTATGAAGCGGTTATTCATGCTATGCAAATACTCATTGAAATGGGCATCAGCGATGTTAGATTAACAAGCGACTCTTAGCTAGTGATTCGACAAATCTCTGGACGATATCAGACAACAGACCTGTCTCTGCAGAAGTACCTAAAACTTGCTAGGGAGTATGCCCAGAGGATCTCAGGTATCAAGTTTCGCCACATATGCAGAAAGGATAACAGGCACGCCGATGCTTTGGCTTTCATCTCTTCAATGATGACAAATCCTGATATCCCTTCAATAGCTATTGAACGAGTGAAGCAATCATCGATAGAAGAGCGAGAACAAAGAGAGGTACTGGCAACAAGCACTGAGGAATCAGCGGAAAAGATTGGAGAACGCCGATACGGTACTATTTGGACCGCCTTACGCTGCCAGGAAAGCAAATTTTAGCTCACAAAGTCATTAGTAGATCGGCGAACTATGAGCTTCGAGATGGAATTTTATATCGCCGGTCATTCTCTGGACCATTACTGCGTTGCGTTCAAGAGAAGAAGGCAAGAAATTACTAGAAGCAATCCATGAAGGAGACCGTGGGAATCACAGCGGTCAAAGAGCTCTAGCATTAAAAGTTAGAATGCAAGGGTACTACTGGCCCTGGATGAATAGTGATGCCAAAGAACATGCTCGCCGATGTAGACAATGCCAGTTGTATGGAAGAAGAATTAAAGCTCCAGCGACATCATTAAATTCAGTGCTCAGCCCTTGGCCCTTTGCCAAGTGGGGCATTGACATAATTGGACCACTGACTCCAGGTTCAGGACAACGGAAATACATCATTGTGGCGACAGATTATTTCACCAAGTGGTGTGAAGCCAAAGCTATCAAGAAGAAGTCAGGACAAGAAGTATTCACATTCATTTGGGAGAATATATTTTGCAGATTCGGCGTACCGGCGGAGATATGTACTGATAATGGAAAAGAACTCGTCGGTGACAACATTAGAAAGTTGCTCGCTACTTACAACGTCAAGCTGGGTAAATCAACTCCATTATACCCTCAGAGTAATGGGCAAGCGGAAGCCACCAACAAGACTATTGGAATGGGGCTGAAGAAAAGGGTGGAGAAGCATAAAAAAACATGGTGTGAACATTTACATAATGTTTTGTGGTCTTACAGGACTACTGTCCGAGAAGCAACTGGAGCATCTCCTTTCCTACTTACTTATGGTGCTGAAGTAGTACTCCCATCTGAAGTAATCCTACCAACTACAAAACATGAGGCATGGGAGAAGAATCTAAATACTGATTTGATTCTAACCAAGCTGATTGATTTAGAAGAACATCGGTTGATCGCTCTTACGCACATGGAAAATTATCATCGCCGATTGTCCAGAGAATACAACAAGCGGGCGATCCCAAGATAATATCAACCTGGCGAGTTGGTGCTTCGAGAAATTCCCCCGTCTCAGCGAAAGGGATGTAGGAAGTTGGAACCAGTATGGGAAGGCCCGTATGTGATTAAAAGAGTAGCTGGAAGCAGAGCATATGTGTTGATCGATGAACATGGCGTAGAACTAGAACATCCTTGGAATGCCAAGTTCATCAAGAAGTACTATCCTTGAAAGGAACAATGTAAAATCCGAAGTCTTGGGCGGGTATAATACCCAAGAAGTCTTATTAGCTCATGTAAAACAACAACGAATAAGATCAGGGGACGTAGGTTTGCCATCATGCGCCGAACCCCGTTAACAAATCATAGTGTCATCTACATTTTTCGCTGGGTACTCTAACCACAATGACATTTAAAGCCTAAAGGCTTCGCTAAAACAATAACATACTGGGGCAAAAATGCCCAATATCAGGCTACAAAGCCATTTGCTGAGGCAAAGCGCCAAATAAATCACAAGGCAATAAAGCCACATAAACAAAAAAACCCTGATCAGGTATTAAGGCTAAGTGCTACCACTAAAGGCGTAATGCCCCGATTAATAAAATTAAGTGAAGCCAAAGGCTCTCAGTTCAGAAGCATGAAAGCTTGCTTGCTTCATTGAAGTGAATAACCTCCTTGTAATGGTAAGACCGACCCAGGATTAGCTGTAAGGCCAGTCGTGTTACTTGTTGGTCTGTAAGTGTTTGGCGAATAAGACCTTATCCTGTAGCATCACATCGGCGAGAGCCATTGTGCTAATTAGCCTACACCGTAGCATCACCTTTGGCGAGAGCTATCGTGCAATAAGCCTACTGGTCAACCCAAACAACTTATAATAGATCGCCGACGGGCACAAGTAATGGATACGGCTGGGGTGTTAACCTAGGCTCTGCATGAAATTGTTGGTTGTACAAGCACATGACTTCACTCAATGGCAAGTTAAGTATTTGAAGACAAACACGAAAAATCATACACCAATAACAAAGGATGAAAAGCATAAAGTCATATTCTCATGGCAGTACTTAAGGGGATGGTGATATTGTTCACTACAAAACAACGAAGGAAAATAACAGAAATGCAAAAAGATGGCAAAAATTATAAAAGCTGTTTTTGACTTTCTTCTACTTCAGCATCTTGGATCTGGGAAAGGACTGGACGCCTCATCATCTTGAGTCACAGGAGTCGAAACATCCACTTGGGCTGGAGGGATGACTTGCTCATCATCGTCGGCGTCCTTCTCCTCCTCATTTACTGCCTTGATCTCTTCAGGCTTGCCGCTTTCCTGGCTTTCTTCTTTGTTCTCTTCCTTGTCTTCTTCTTCATTCACTTCTTCTTCGTCCTCCTCTTCTTCGATTTCTTCCTCTTCTTCATTTGCTTCTTCCTCAGCATTTTCTTCTTCTTCTTCTCCGCTAGACCCGAAACCTTCGCCATCTTGGTCACAGTCCACAACCTCATTCACAGTGGGAGGTTTGGGAGCAATGACATACTTGGCAAGTATCTCGAGTTTGAGCTTGGGTTCTGTGTTAACAAACTCTTGGACGGCGATGAAATCCATCAAAAGCAGCTGTTGCTGATGCTTGGTTGCTTGAGCTTGGAGATATTTCTGAGCCTGGCTCAAGTCAGTTTTGATCCCATCTTGGATTTTTCCCAGATACTCTATCTTGACACTTTTTGTGATCTTGGAGTTGAAGATTCAGCTCAGCAATTTGAGCGGGGCATTGGCGATGTTCTTCGAAAGCCTGATTCAACCTTTCCTCGCAGCTATTGTGATGAACAAGCTTACCCGCCAGATCCGAAATAGTCTCAGTACATAGTTGATGATCTTCAACAATCTTCTTTTGCTTTTCTAGCTCGCCTTCCAGCTGTTTGACCCGCTCTGAGAAGAAGTAAATGAAACAGTTAGAGCTGAGGCAAAAATAAGAATACAACGACAAAGTATCCTAGAAATCTACCTTCCAGTTCGCTCACGTATCTACGAGCGCTTGTCTGGGCTTCTACAAGGAGATGCAGGTGGGATTCAAATTTAGTATTGATGGAAGAACCAGACACATTGGCCACTTGTTGCAGTTGGGACATCAGCTGATCATTGAGCTCCCTAGCCCTATCACCATGAATCTTTGAAAAATCCTTCCACCTTTGTATTTCTTGCTGGGCGAAATCTCTCTCAGAAATTGATGTGTTTAGGCGAGAGGCAAGTCTATCAGCCCTTGCCTTTTCCTCTTGGCGTAAAGAGCTTGCACTCATATGATCTACAATAGCAGCTTCTTTTCGCTTGTTATTAAGTTCTGCTAGGCGGCGGGCGTTATCGCGCTCACTCTCAATCCATTTCACATTGGCTTGAGAAACTTTGAGAAGATTATCAAGGTTAACATTCAGTTCGCTAACATATTCTAACTCTCGGTGATACCACTTAATAGTCTTAGCCTAGCCAAACAACAAATTGCACTGCCTAGCATTAGCATCCGCCAAGTTATCTATCTCGGTTTCAACTCGCTTCAGTCGGGTGTCAGAATGCTGCCGGCAACCTTGGAAGGGGCAAGATCTAAGGGTTTCGACGAAAGGCTAGAAGTATAAAGAAAATTTGTAATTTACAACTAAGGGCAAGAAAGAATTACCTTGAAGTTCATCACGCTCATTGGAGTCTTTGACGCTAGCATTAAACCACTTTGTTGCATCCGCTTCTTTTTCCTTCACTTGGTGCTCAAGATCCTTATTTTCGCGAGTCAAAAAGCTTATTCGATCACCTTGTGCCTCAAAGGTGTCAATAAGTCTCAAGCAATGTTGAAATCCCTGAGGCAGGAAGAAAAGAAAATTCAGTAAAACAAAGCACATATGTATGAAGAAAAGAAGCACCAAAAAGAATGATTATCGCGACAGCCATAATAAAATGCTCTTGGGGAGTCTGGTCATGAGCCACAGAAGACAAGTCCCTTGTATGGGCAAAGCCGGATGTAGAATACTTCAACATAGCTTCATAATAAAGGGAATTCAGACTACCCTTCTCTTCCAGCGAAAGCAATTTGGAGAAGGAATCAGCGAGCCTATTAACCACGTCGCCTGTAGCACCCCTCCTTGGGAACCTGGGAGGTCTATCGCCGGGAGGCAACTTGTGCAAGTCCGTGAGAGCGGCGAAAGAAGAACTGGAAGCTCCAATCTCACCAGCAGGACTGGTAGGAGCGGTATTGGTAGCAAGGGATTGTTGGGGATTAACAACATTCTGGCCGGGATTAGTGGTAGAGATCCCAGGTTCTTCTTGTTCAAGTTGAGTCTTCACAGGCTCTGAATCATTCATTACAACATCATCATCTTTCTCCTCTAAGATGGTTCCCAGAGTATCAGGGGCAGGCTTTTTTCCTTTAAGTTGAATGGAGAACTTCTTAGAAGAAGAAGATTTTGTTGAAGCTAGAGTCGTACGCCTGGGACGATTGGAAGTTGGCTGAGGCCATACTGTAGCAGATTGCAGAGGCAAGGTATCGCCAGCATTGGCGGATGACTCTCCTTGAGATACCTCGGCGGGAGGATTGGTTTTGAGCTTTTTCAATGTCTGGCGAAGCTCTTCTTCAGGAGTCAAAGCGGAAGAACTCTGCGGATAAGATGACACACCCATCAGATCTTGAAACAAACAGAGGCAAATATATATATATATATATATATTTTTTTA
>JAJJMA010170740.1:0-11591 GCA_023529015.1 Papaver nudicaule
TATGATTGTGAGACATTGAAGAATACATTTATCAAAACAAAACCGATGAATTAGGTTTGCATGATTGAAAAGGAAAGGAGGTACCTTTACAACAACACGTTTAACGTCTTTGACAAAAACCCGAGATGGATCCATTGTTAGGCTTCGGGTTGTTCGAGAAAAATGATTCTGTGACTTGAGTTCCAATCGATAAGGAAACCCTAGAAATCAAAACAACCAAATTAACCCTAGAAAATCAAAATTACCAGATCTCAAGATATACGTAACAAAACTGAAAATCCAATCGATAAACTTGAAATAAAAAACAAACCCATCTCTGCTAGTGATTACGAAGGCTAAATCTAATTTTTAGGGTTGAAAGAAATTTAGAGTTGCCGAATATGGGAATCGATATTAGAAACATGGGTGTTGATCTATGAGATGAGAGTTGAAAAAAGAACCTTTTGATTTTCTCATGAGATTGATTTTCAGAGATCTCAGGGAATCCAAGAACGGAAGAGAAAAAAAAGGGAAGAAAAAAGATGAGTGCGAGAAAGAGAGAGAGAGAGTAGCGTAAGAAGATAAAAGAAAAAAAAGAAGGAAATATCTTCTATATTAGCATAATAGACATTAACACCCTTAACAAATTAAGAAAGTACCCGGATTATCCATTTTTATTTATTTCTTTGGCTAATACACACATATGTGCAACGGATATATCAATTTGTGCAACAGATTTTGTTGTGCAACGGTTATATCCGTTGCACATGAAAAAATCGAAGTGCTGCAAAACCCAGGATCTGGTGTAGTGGTAGTAAATCTAGAGGTCACCTTACCGCCACCAAAGGTTGATCAAAACACTGTATGCAAAAGTCAAACCGCTACTGTCATTTCCATCGAAGGTAAGCCACCCGACTTATAATTGTTTCTCGGTCTGGTCTGCCTTCTGGAGAAAGAAAAAGAAATTCGAGGGTGTTGGATGGAGAAAAAGAAAAGCCACGCAAATCATCAGTCACACATAACAAGCGTAGCATTGTTCACACATAAAAAGAAATTGACTCATACTCGACCATATAATGCATGCATGTAGTTAAATTTGGGTCAGGGTATTACAACTATTAGAGGCTAAATTTGTCGAACCCATCCAACACCCTGCTTAGCTCGCAAACATAGTACTTGGAGCCAAAAAGAATGGTAAAATCAGATGTTGCGTTGATTACCGAGACCTAAATAAGGCATGCCCGAAGGACGAGTTCCCCTACATAACGTGGACATGTTGGTTGACGCAACGAGCAATCATCAGATGTTCTCCTTCATGGACAGGTATAGTGGGTACAATCAGATCGGGATGAACGCAACTGATGCACAACCACGTTTCAGCAGCCCTTCGATACTTTCTATTAGGTGGTAATGCCGTTTGGATTAAAGAAAGCGGGGGCTACTTATTAAAAGACGATGGTCTCCATTTTTTCATGATATGTTGCACCAGCAAGTCGAGGTATATGTGGATGATATCGTGATAAAATCTAAAAAGAGGAAAGACCACCTCGAGCATCTGCCCACGGTATTTCAGAGATTCAGAGAGTTCAACCAAAAAATTAACCCCTTAAAGTTCGCCTTTGGAGTCACCTCCGGTAAATTCCTGAGATTCGTGGCACAGACAAAAGAATGCAAGTTGATTTGGGCAAAGAGGAAGGAATATTGAGCTTGGAGCCACCATCGGGGATCAAGGAACTCCAAAACTTAATTTCTCGGAAAGATTTCGTATGTGCGGAGGGTTAGCATAACTGATGACGGCCTTTCTTCCGCTTCTGAAGAAGAGATGCTCGTTCCATTGGGGGCAGGCACAACAAACAACTTTACAACAACTTAAGAAATGCGTGACGAGCCCTCAGGTTCTGCGGGCACCCGTGCCGGGAGATCGTCTCCATTTATATCTTGCGTACACGACTGAGGCAATTAGAGCTCTGTTGGCGCAAGACCTAAGGAATGGTCAGCTTCTACCAATCTACTATGTTAGCAGAGTGTTCAAAGATACAGAAACAAGATACCCGCGGATAGAATAGGCCTGCTTAGACCTCGTATACGCAGCTCAGAAATTAAGACCGTACCTACTAGCACATCGGACAGCGGTGATCGCCGCCGCAAACCCAATGTTCTATCTGGCGAAAAGACCCTACTTAACTGGCCGCACTGCGCGGTGGTCGTTGCAGCTATACAAGTTCAGACTTCATTATCAGAGGCCTAGAGGAATCAGAGGGCAAGCCATCATAGATTTACTAGCTGCTTTTCCTGAGAGTGACAACGTGGACATACACGAAGAAATCCCTTTATTTGATTCCGGCACCATTAGTATGAGTTACAATTATGATGGACTCGCCAAAAATTTCTTTCGACGAAAAATCGGGATTGAAACAAAGGTGGACTAGACCTTTATTTCATTCGAGATTCTTCCCAATATTGTTAATAGGGATTACCAATTTGTTCGATGTACCAACAGTCATGAGCAAATTTTGGTATAGTCATGAGCAATTTGGTACCCATTAGCAGCCGAGTGAGAAATCCTCGTGAGTTTTAACTTTTTAAGTTAACATTTTCGTATAGGCCAGGGCCCAGTTAACCTTAGCTTTGACCCAAACATATGGAAGCCTAAGCTAACCCTGACTTCTGCAATCTCTCTTCTGCAAACCCTAGATGGTAACCCAAGACTGAACTTCTTGAATTGAATTCCGGTGATGGAGGAGATTGAGAAGTGCTGAGTGTTTACAAATGGGTTGTTCTCCAATTCGAATTGGCAGCCAGAGAACTAAACATCTACGTTGCAGCAGGTACGACTCTTGGCTTGCTAATTCACAAATGTGCTGTCTCCGATTTTATTTTATTTTGATAAATTTGATGATTTAGACATATGTATAAGAAGATTGGATGGTTTATTCATTACCACAAAAATCCCAGTCATTATGCTGATAGTCATTGCAACAATGAATGGGCTAATTTCATGCTTTTAGGTCCTTGCTTCACAAACTAAACTTACTTTTTTTCCTTTCAAATCTGCCGACATTATTCATTTTTTAAAGGAGATAGATTTCGATGACCAGACGTGAGCTATACATCGATTAGGTTAATGAATACTAAGAAAGTAACACTTTGGATTTAATAATGGATTTGACATTAGGGGAACAGTATTGAGAACTCTCAATCAGTTAAGCTTATTCAACGGTTCTTAATTCTTTGTAACTCTAATTATTAGAGAGATTTTTATGCAAGTTTTCAATTCGTTTCAGGGGTTTTTCTCATTTGTAAGCAATCTAAGTTAAGGTAACTCAATTATTTTGGGCTTTTCAACCGAAAGCAACTCTTTTTCTTTTTCACATAATTTGTTTGCTTATCCCAACACGTTTGTTTACTTTAGGTACAGTGAATTCTAACACGTTCAAGCAATTGTCATTGTTAGAGACTTCATGGCTGGAAGCTGTATGGGATTCAAAAAAGCAGGTAATAGTTAAGTTGCTCCAGTTACACATTGATAGTTTTGTCAATAAACTAATCATGGCTTCACAATTCATTTCAGTAATCAAATAATGGAGGCTTCCAGGAGAACAATATCTTCATTTGCAGATCTAATAATCGCCGTTGTCAAGTTGCCATTGCCGAGTTTAAGATGGAGAGATGCTTAAACCATCGGGAAATCTTGGTTTCTAAGGTATGACCTTTTGCCCTTAGTATATATATATATATTTTTATATCGCAATAAGGACCTTTTCGTCAAATCATAAGATCAACTATATAAGAAACCATCCAGCTACTGTTTGTATGTGATCAATTTCTGGACCCCAATACGATAGATATAGAACAACCACACAAGTGAATAAAAGAACGAATAGAATGCAATAGAGAACGTTAAATTTATTGCCTTACAGTAAGAATTTTACAACGTTTACCTTTAAGGATTTCCTGCCCTGGGTGTTGTTTCTTCCTCTAGGTTTTTTTTTTCCTTCCTCCTGCTTGTATTCTCTAGTATTCTTCTTGTGTTCTCTACCGGCACCTTGATACATTATTTATAGAATGGGTCTATACCAATACTGATTTATTTCTAGACCCCAATATGATAGATAACAATAATTGTAACTTTTAACTTTATTACTTCTAGAAAGAATTTTACAACATTTACCTTCAAAGGATTTCTACCCTAGCTGTTGTATCTATCCCCTTGGTTTTCTCTCTCTAGTATTTTTCTACTATTCTCCCCATATCGCTCTATAGGCACTCTTTGTACCCTATTTATAGATTAGGAAAACAACAATACTAAAATAAGACTCCCAGGTTCTCCTTTTAGGATTAGAAAACCACTTCTGGAACTACTAGGAGAATTATTTTCTTGTTTCTAAACCTGGATATAGGGTATTTCAATAGGCCTATACCAAAAATTAAACCAAGATGTAGGGAATTTTTAGCGTGCAACAACTCCCTTGAGTTCCACTTTGCATTCTTAAAACTTTTTCCTTCAAGACACCTGAAACAATTCTTGTTCTCCAACTTTTGTATTTTTTTGTGTCTTGTTAGGCTCAGTCTTATGGTGTCCACGTCAGATAGTAGCCTAGAGGGGTTCTTGTGGTTTGGAGAGATTGGATGACAAACCACTGAACCATTCAACGCCCAACAATTTTAGGTCGTTGGATGGATTAAATAAATTAGATACAACAGATATATATTATTAGATTTAATAAGATTCTGTGGAATATTCTTTAAGCGCTGAACCATTCAGCGTTTTCCCTACTTTTTGAGCGCTGAATCATTCAACGGTTCAATCTTGCTACTCCTTTCACTTCCAGCAATAGCTAGGAGAGAGAAGTAGTAATGGGGGAATAGACAATGCTTTTGTCCAATCTAGTACCCCAAACTAGCACCATAAGACTAAGGCTTATGAAACAGTTCTTGTTTTCCAACTGTTGTCTTTTGTGTCTTCTTGTTATGAAACAGTTCTTATTAAGAACTAGATCTTCTTTTGCTACTCCACTTGGAACCAAGTCTTGCACAGTTGGTAACAATGGCAACTTATTTCGTTCGCCAAGTTGTGAACCTTCGAAGAACTTATGTTTCTTGGCATTCCTTGCTTGGTGTATCTGAAAGGTACGTTGAGTACGAGGTTTATTGTGACGTTCCTTGTACCGTGCTTGTGTTTCATCAAACTCTTTACTAGATTGTTGGTGTAGCAGCATTCGGTATCTGAGTATCTGGTGGAAGCAAGTTTTCATGTTCCATTCGTTGCTTTGGTGGTAATTTTTGTGGTTCTTGTATGGTGACTCCAACGCCTTCCAACCGTTGGTGTATTTTTCTTCTTATCAGTTGATCAATTTCAGGACCCCGATACGATAGATAAACAGAAGTAAACAAGAACAATAATAATATTAAGTTTTATGCAATAGAAATCAAAATTTTATTGTTTAGGATAAAGAATTTTACAACATCTTCTCTGCCCTAGGTGTTGCTTCTTTCCCCTTAATTTTGTCTAATGCTCTTCTAGTCTTCTCCTCTTATCCCTCTACAAGCATCCTGATTACCTATTTATAGAGTATGGTTTCCCTTTACAAGGAAACTCTCTTATGTTTGGTAATCTTCTATGAATGGAAGTTCTACTATTCCTTCTAAGAATAGTATTCCACCTTTAGAATTACTTGGAGAGTAATTCTGTTACATTGAACCTAGGTATAGGGTGTTTTTAATGAGTCTATACCTAAAAAAAGGATTAGACCTCCCTATCAGGAGGCTTTTGGTCCCTCAAAAGCACTAAACTAAGAAGCGGGGAAGTTCAGCCTACAACTTCTCTCTTGAGTACCACTTTGCATGTTTAACAACTTAGTCCTGATGTCTTCTTGTCAAGAATCAATACTTTCTTTGCTATCTCACTTGAAACTAAGTCTTGCACAAATTTTGCTCTTCTAGTGGCAAAGGTTCAAAGAGCTTCAAATTCTCGGCATTTGTTGTCGACTATGTCTTCCCAATTGTTAACGCTGCAATGTTGCCAACTTGAAAGTTATGTCGAGTTTGATGTTTGATGTGATGTTCCTTGTACTGTGCCTTCGGTGCTTGAGCATCTGACATGCGCTGGTTTTCTTGTCCCACACGCTGTTTTGGTGGCAACTTCTGCGGTTGTTGCAGGTAGTCTTCAAACTCTTTTAACAATTGCGGTAGATCTTTCTTTTTGGTTTTTGTGCACTCGCAAGAGCTTGCACAAATCAGTTCACTAGGTTCTTTGACTACTGGTCGAACCGTGAGTGGACTATTTCGGACTCATGTTCGCAGTTGCGACTTCTTTTCTTGCCATCATCACAACTTATCAGGTAAAGGTGATCCATTGATTACTAATTCTTTGTTGCAGATGGTTGTGGTAGTTTCCTTGCGATCTTGCCACCATGATGGTCTCAACTCCGGGTGCAATTTCCAACATCCTTCCTTAGACTGTCGATTAGTTTTGCAATTCTCAAAATATTGGTTGTTTTTGCTGGCCACTATATCATTAGTTCTCCCCTCTTTAGGGACAGTATTCACAATCTCACATTTTTCGGTTCTTGATTGCTTTTGCTCCAAAGGGTTGATTCTTCATCCCAATATACATGGCTTTCTTACAAGCATCGCCAATGTCAGTTGTTGTGAATAGTGATAATTCTGTCTGTATAGCGAACATTAGTCCTCCTTTATCTATCTCAGTAGTCTCTAAATTTCTCATATTCACATTCATTGCTATAGCTTGCTTGCAAAATTCAGTAGTGTATTCTTGCACGTTTTGTCCCTTAACTTGTCGCAAGAACTGCCATCGCTCAAGTAATCGTTCTTCATAGCCAATTGGGTAAAAACTGATTTTGGATAGCTGTTGTGAATTGCTTCCAAGTAGTAACTGGTGCTTCTTTGCTAAGAGCCAAACTTGATATATATGCTTCCCACCAAATTAGGGCATGCCCATCAAGTCTTAGTCTAGCAAAACTCACCTGTTGTTCTTCAGTAAATCCCTTGGTGCTTTAATAAACCTCCAAAGACTTGAGCCAACCATCCAATTTTTCTGGGTTTGAATCCCCGTTGTATGCAGGGATTGGTTCTTGCCTCCACTTTGAATGGAGAATTGTCTACAAATCCACATTGTTTTTTTTTTTCCTGTATTAGGGTTTTCTTTTTCTGTATGCGAGGTTAACTTGTCTGTTTGTTTAGAAAGTGTAAGTTGTATCTCTTTTAGAATCTTCGTCAAAGCGGTCATATCTTCCTTTAGAATCTCCATTGTCGATCTTTCCTTTCGGTTTTAGTGCACTCACAAGAGTTTTTGTACACACCAGTCCACTAGATTCTTTGACAAATGGTCGAACCGTGAGTAAACTAAACTCCCAACTCATGTTTACCAAGTGTTTGGTTTGTTTCTTTTTCTCTTTAGAAGCTAGAATGCAGAACCTTTTTCCACCTTTCACTAGCCTCTAAGCATTTTCTCGTCGAGAAAAAGTTGCATCCATGTCCCATAGGTAAGGACTTCCAAATATAACATGACGGGACAACATCACATGTTACTTGATCTATGTAGCTTTGTATCCTTCTTCAACCATCCTAACGGGTGCGGCTTAGGTAGTGGTGTTGACTTCAACTTCAGTTTCTTCACAAGTTGTTCAGATATTAATTGTTGTCGTGATCCACTATCGAATGGCGCTCAATTTGTGCGTACACCCAAAATAGCTCTCCTTTATTAGATTCCGGGATTACCAGGTTTAGTCTAGTTACTTTTTGTTGTATCGCAGTTGAACCACCTTTTCTTGCCATGATCACAACTTTGTTATCAGGTGGAGCCGTGGAGGGGATCCGTCGATTACCTCATCTTCTTCTTCTTATTCTTTTGCATCTTCTTTGTTGTAGATGGTTGTGGTAGTTCAACATACTGGTCTCAACTCCAGTATGTAATATCCAACGTCCTTCCTTGAAGTGTCGATCAGTCTTGCAATTCTTATAGTATTGTTTGCCACTACATAATTTGTCCTCCCCACTTTTTGAACAGTTCTCACAATCGCTCCTTTCTTCGGTCCTCAATTGCTTTGCTCCAAAGGGTTGATTCTTTATCTCGATATACATATCTTTTTTTGCAAGCATCGTCAGTGTCAATTTTTGTGAATAGTGCCAACTGCCCGTATAGCAACAGTTAGTCCTTTATATTTCTCAATAGTTTCTGGATCTTTCATGTTCACATTCAATACTATAGCTTGCTTGCGTAGTGTATTCTTGCACGTTTTGCCCTTTAGCTTGTCGCAAGAATTGCCATCGCCTGCATTGTCGTTCTTTATAGCCAATTGGGTAAAACTGATTTTGGATAGTTGTTGTGAATTGCTTTCAAGTAGTAACTGGTGATTCTTTGCTAGGAGTCAAACATGGCGTATTTGCTTCCCACCAAATTAGGGCATGTCCATCAAGTCTTAGTCTAGCGAAACTTACCCGTCGCTCTTTAGTAAATCTCTTGGTGCTGAAATAAACCTCCAAAGACTTGAGCTAACCGTCCAACTCTTTTGGGTTCAAATCCTCGTTGTATGAGAAAGGATTTCGATTCTTGCCTTCGACTGGAGAATTGCCTACAAATCCGTACTGTTTCTCTAGATTTTTTTTTGTGTATCCGTGGTTGACCCAGATTTGTCTGTTTGTTTGGAAAGTGTAAGATGTATCCCTTCTAGAATCTTTGTCACATCAGTCATATTTTTCCTTGGAGTGATATCATATCTTCCTCCAACTTTTCCATAGTTTTCCTTGTGGATTAGAGGTTGATGAAACTGATGCTCTCTTTCGTCTTACCAATATTATCGAAGCCCTTCCATTCATCGCCCGAAAACATTGCTTACTTACCATTTGCGCTCTGATACCACTGATCAATTTCTGGAACCCAAATAAAAGAACAAATAGAAAATGTTAACTTTATTGTCAGTATGAATTTTACAATGTTTACCTTTAAGGATTTCTTGCCCTAGGTGTTGTTTCTTCCTCTATTTTTTTTTTCTTCCTCCTGCTAGTATTCTTCATGTGTTCTCCACAAGCACCTTAGTACCTTATTTATAGAATAGGTCTGTACCAATACCTAGACATTCTAGGAAAAGGAAACTCCAAATGTTCGTAACCTTCTAGGAATAGAACTCCTATCTGTTCTTTCTAGGAATAGAGATCTACTTCTAGAATTATTACTTGGAGAGAAATTCGGTTGTAAGTAAGCCTAGATATAGGGTTTTCTAATGGGCCTACACCTAAAACGGATCAGTATGTTTGTGAGCATGTCCGTCTTATTTTTTCACCACCATTTATTTCATGTTAGAGTGAAATCTCACATGCAAAAAAGAAAAATACTTAAGATCAGAATCATCTATCAAGACCTTTAATGTTAATGTCCACCAAAGTCTGATCAACGAATACTATGTTGTCACAAAAGAATAGCACTACAGAGTCTACTCTTAAGCGAGGGTAAACTTAATTCTCTTATTTGCTGCGAAAAACAGAAACGCATTTTTTTCTCTCTTATGGACCATTTAAAAAAGCCCTCATACATTGAGTCCTGTTATGAATATCAGAATATCCCAATATCAGTATTTATGCTAATGGTTACTCAAAAACATCGGTCAGTTGTGTTGAAGATGGGTGGTCATATATTATGTTTTACATATTACGATTCTTAAATGCATTTCCTTATTTCTCGATATTATGTTACCATATGCAGAATAAATCCCCACAACCTTTCGCCATTCTCGCAGAAAGTCCAATTTCCAGTTGCTTAATTGCTTTCATTGGAGGTTACATCGATCAGGTGAAGGTGATTTTTTCATGGCTGAGATTTTGTTCACTTTGTAAATTTTCCTCTTAGAGATTTGGTTCTGTTTTGATGTTCTTGGTGGTTAAATTGTCCTAAAATTGAGTTCTTTTTCTTTCCAATAGCAATAACAGTTTAAGAAAACTCCATTACCATCTAATGTGCAGCGCTGGAGCGTGTGTGGGTTAGATAGGAGGACGCATCAAGAACAACATTCATGCAGATAAGTTAAGGTAAACCTTTGGTCCTTATGTTGGGAGCTTATTTGGTTAACATTAGGTCTGGGTTTTTACTGTAAAATGATTTTGGGTTAAACACTGATCATTAAACGTATGTCTAAAACTATGTAAGTTGTCATAACTCGAGATGATATGCTAGCCTGATGCCAAAGAAGGCATCCCAGATGAGTATAAATATTAAACCTGCATGTATACTAACCGAATATATCTTGCAAATAAACTATTAAGAATTTAGGATAATACAACCACGTAGCCTTCTAAATATCGGTCTGCAAACTTTAGACATAAACTAAGGGTATCTACACGGTCATTAGAAATTTTATATATGCTTACAAGACTGAAGGTGTCGGGTTTACTTCTCACCTTTCAAATTTCACTTACAATTCAAACAGCAATATCAAATATTTAGGTATCTTATCCCCGTGGGGACATCCGATAAAACATTTAGGTATAACCAATGACATTTTTGAACTTGGGTGTAGCTGAGACTCCTAATTGGAGGGTTAACAAGAAGTCTCAACTGTTGTCTTATCTTTTGATTATACTGCATCTGAAATTTAAACCAATAAACTTCAACCAGTGACAGGTAATGAAGAACCACCGGTTCCAAGTGGTAGAGATGCCTTTCAGAATTTTAGACGACAGATATGGAGAAAGAGCAAAGGAGAAAACAGAACAGAACAAGCTTCTATAGAGGAAATCCAGTTCTAATGAGTTTCCACATAAGTTGGTAGTCTATATCTTAACATAGTTGAGTACATTGCCAGAGATGTATCAGGTGAAGTAGTTAAAATTTGGTATAAAAGCAAACATATGTCAATAAATAATCGTAATCAGTATGTATCAATTTTTTTTAACTATTTCTACATGCATCTCTGAATTCCTGTTGTAGATTGTTTATTAGTTTGAATTCCAACAACATAAAATGCAACTGCCGTGCCATTGAACTAACTTTGAATAAACATAGGTACTGAATATGTACTAGGTAAATGCCTTGGGTGTAGCGTGGTACTGTAGCGCCGGGGAAGGATTCAGACGCCTCATCTCGGACATGTGACTACGTACTGATAGCCGGCTTGAGAGTGTAGAGTGCAGTGAGACCTGCATTTTCTCTGTTTTAAATGTTATTTCAAGTATACACTACCACCAAGTACTAACCGTGTTTGTAGCTATGCCATAGTCTCAATAAGGGACCCCTCTCTGAATTGGCCCATGTACTTTCCATCAATCATTTTCTCTCATTCTAGGTGAGTGGTTATTCTCTGACTCTGGGCACAGCAAACAAGCTAACACCCTCACTAAAAATGAAGTACAGTATTCATAAATGAATGATGATAACTCTGTCCATGCTCAAAAGGAAAATCTCTCCCTCTATATATACAGCAATTCAAGTATTTTTGGAGTACCATTCATGACTTCAACCACTCTTATATATAACCAACCTTCCCACCACCTCTTTTTAGCACAAGGCTACCAACAGCATCTCTGTCCTAATCTCTAACCCCTTCTCTTTGTCCTTCTCTCAAACCTCTAGGTATAATTGTATGCATATGCTATATATC
>JAJJMA010170743.1:0-14116 GCA_023529015.1 Papaver nudicaule
TGTGGATAAGCGTTGCTGACGATGATCCCACCGAGTCAACCAGTCAACTCTGACAATATATCCGTTCTGACCATCTTTAAATGCTCACCTACTTCTCAACTACTTCTAAACCACTTCTCAACTACTTCTCCGTACGAACTTCTTTCGTCTGCATAAGCTTCGCCCTGCCTTATTCAGCGCTGCTTCGCCAAGTTTGGTTTATTCTCTACTTCCTATCGCCGACTACATCTTCAAGTGATTCCATGCATCTTAGCTACTTCACCTTCGTACAACTTCGCCATCCAGATTGATTTTCCTGGCGATGGTATTTTCTACACTCACATTTTGCCTCTTTCATCTCTAAGATCTTTGATTGTCAGGGATGAAATTTTCTCATCGCCGAAAATACCGCCCACGTTCTTTACTGCTTTGCCTTTCTTTTACGTGTCGCGCATGCGCGAGATTTGCTTTTGACCTGCAACCTGAAGCACCGGTTCATCTTCTCCTCCTATAAATAATTTTTTCTTTCTCCTTCAACTCATTTTCTTTCAACTCTCATCTCTGTCTTCTTCAAGTTCTGCATCTTTTCTCTGTTAAACCCTGCCGGAACCGCCGCCGTCGATCATTTTACTCCACCCATAATCTCCAAAACCCAGCTATTTCGGCTTCCTTTCCTTCACAGCAAACTTCTACATTCTTCCTTCAAGTAATAATCTTCTTTCCATTGGTTTTTCATCCCTGTCTATTCGAGTTTTTCCGGCTGTCTTTCTTTTCGGCACCGTTATCTTCTCTGTAACTGACCAGATCTGATGGCTTCATCAACTTCACAATCATCTCGCCCGAACAAATCGCCGAAAACTCGTGCCGCTGCCAAGTCCGCTAAGAGACCCAACTGGAACAATTGGAGTGTGTACTGCGCTCATGATAAAGTTAAGGTCCATCCTTTGAAACTAATCAAATTCGATGGTTTGACTTCTCCGGCGACTCCTACAACTCTTGAAGACCTTCGCCGAGATGACCAGACTCTTGAAAGAGCGGTGGTTGCTTATGGTACACTTAAAGTGGGGCTCCAGCTTCCCCTTTACGATCCCGCCGATCCTTTCATTTTGGATCTTCTCAAGCAAATTGAAAAAAGCCCCTTCCAGCTTACGGGTAACGCCATTCGTATCATGATGGAGTCATGGGGAATTTCGTTGAGAATTCAATTATCCAGCAATAGATCCAATTATCCAGGTTTTGTTCCTGGTTTGTTTGAACCTTCCGCCTATACCGTTGAGAATTTCGTGAAGCAATATGACGTTTTTCCTTCCAATATCAAAGGGGAGTCATGGGCGTACTACTTCGTTCTCAAACGTGGAATGAACCCTCAGGACATCATGCTTGGCGCCGCCGATAAGAAAGAAGAAAAGGGGACCACAACCGCGCGAAAGAGCACTGGGGGTGGCTGGTCTAACTTGCCCTGCTGGGTTGAAGGCCCATGGCTAATGGGATGGCTCGATGAGGCGAAGACGAAGGTTAGAACCGACTTCGCTGAAGAGCATTCTCACTTTAAAGGTTATGATTTTTTGAAGATACGAATTCCTGACGCTGCTGCCAAGAAATCTTCCAAAAGCAGGAAAAGAAAACAGACAGAAGAGACAGCTGGAGATCAGGTAACAAGCATCCACTTGATTTAGAATATATGTATATATTTGCCTCTGCTTGTTGTCTGATTGACACAGTGATACTGATGTTTGTTTTGCAGGGTACTGAGTCTGAACAAGAGCAAGAGGAGCTTCGCAAGAGGCTGGAAAACGCTTCGGAGAAACAATCTTTACAGGACCCCAAGAAGGGTTCGACTGCTCACAGCACGCCTCAATCTACTAAACTTCCCTCTAAGCCGACTGCTAGTGCTAGCGAGGATGTCTCTGCCTCGGCGAAACTTCCGGCTAAGTCTGGGAATCTCGCCATTAAGCTAAAGAAAAAGATTTCCTTCAAGGAGCACACTGGGATTCCTGAGCGAGAATCGCTGTCGAATATTGATGAAGAAACAGAAGCTCAACCTATCGGCAATTCCTCTGGTGATCAAGATACCCTCTTCACTCCCATGGAGATCGAAGGGGCGGGTAAAGATGGAGATCACCCTGATGAGAACACGACTGCTATTTCTTCTGACCTAGCGGTATTGTCCTTGGATAAGATGCCCCGCGGTAATAAACCTGTCGTTCTGCCCAGAAGATTCAGCACCGACATAGCTGTAAATGAACTCACCGAGTCGTTCTCCCGCCTACTCACACTAGAGGGAAAAGAGAATTCGATGTATTATGATACCATGCTGACATACTCGTCAACTGGTCTTGTGAGAACTCCTGAATTTTCTACGGTGGCTCATAACTTGACTCCTCACCAACACTTCAACCTTGCTACCGCGGTATCTTTCCTGATATTTTATTTCAGTTCCTTTCACACATTCACCCTTTAATTCATTATTCAACTTGTTTTACCATTTTGCCTCAGGGTTATAACCAAGTGCTCAGTTTGATTGACACCTTTGAGGCTCAAGGCGACAGAATCCACGAGTTGGAAAGGGAGAACCTGCAACTCTCTCGTGACTTGGAAACTGAGAAGGTTACTACTTCAAGGAGGGAACGTGCATCCGCCGAGGAACAACAGAAACTCCAAGGTAGATTTCTTATTCTCTTGTATACTTACAGCGTTTATTTTGCTTTCGCCGAAACCCTTAGACGTCATCCCTTCTAAGGTCGCCAACAGCTCCCTGAATCAAGGCTACGGCAGGCTGAAATCGAGATCGACAAACTCGCTGATGCTAACGCCTGGCAATGTTGGTTGTTGTTCGATTTTGATCGAGATGTTAAGTGGTATCGCCGAGAGCTAAGATATGTTAGCGAACTTAACGAAAATCTTGATCGTGTGGCCAAAGCTGCTCGCTCAGAGCTGGGTTGGATTGAGGGAGAACGAGATGATGCTATCCGCCGTGAGAGACTTGCTCTAAAAGAAAAATAAGACGCTATAGTTTATCACGCCCGAGTAAATGGTTTATGGCGAGTTGAAAAGTCCAGGGCTGACGAGCAACATCGCCAGCTAATTCACGTTTTCACCGGGAAAAAAACAGCTCTTCTGGAGATCCAACGACATAAGGATTTCGCCAAGATATATGGTGACCGCGCTAGAGAGTATTACCAACAATTGACTTCCCAACAAACCTTGATAACTAGGATGTTAGGCCCTAGCCATAATCAAAGTTTTGAATCCAAACTTACCGCTATTAGCAGTGCTCAGGAAAGCGCTCGCCAGTATGTGCGGGGGCTAGAAGGTAGATTTTTAGGACATATCGCCACTGTATCTTTCTTATGTCTCAGTTCTAATGTTATTTTGCCTTTCTCATTTCATATCAATTCAAGCACTTGGAGGATGAGTTGAAGAAGCACGAGAAGATCGTCAATGACCACAAGGACTGTGCTGACACTATCTCTAAGTTGGCGGACAAGCTGCTAACTCACAATGAGTGTGAAGGAAAGTTGATCAAGGCCCTAGATGCCCACAAGGATTGTTCCATCACCATCTCCAATTTGAATGAACAACTTCTAGAACATCAACAATGTGAGAAGAAGATTAAAGACTTGGCTGGAAAGGTTACTTATATTGGGGAGCTCTGCGATCGTCTTCAGAATGACTTGAATCTTTCTGAGAAGAAACTAGCGGCCCAAGAGTAGAAGCATGACAGGCAACTACTCAAAGTTGCTTTTGTCGCCGTTCAAAACTTTGTGAATGACGACTTCCCTCAGTGTGGGCTGGAAATTCCAGAGAAGTACATTATCCGCAAGAGGGCTCCTCCTCAGCAAGTCGCCGATAGTGAAGATGAAGGTGGCGAGTCTGGCGAGGAGGAGGAACAAGAAGAGGAAGAACAAGAAGAACCAGAGCAAGAAGAAGAAGAGGAAGAAGAGAGGGAAGAGGAAGAGGAAAAGGAAAAAGAACAACAGGGTGGCGAACAACCTCTAGAAGAAGAAACAAAAGAACCCAAAGTTCCAGACAATGGCGTCGACAATCAAAACGAGAACCAAAATCAGGAGGGCGGCACCCAGTGAACTTAAATCTGATTTGAGTTTTCATATCCTTAGAGGATTAATGTAACTTTTTGATTTTTGCTTTTACTTTGCAAAATTTTTACTTGTGTTTCTCTTTATGCTGCTTTAAAACCTATGTTCCTCTTTTGTTTTGTTTAATGGAAAGCATTTTATTTCATTTCATTCTAAGGAATGTTTTCATAAACCTTTGTTGATCATCCCTTCAAATGGTATGTCGTATGGTTATCCGGCTAGTAAATTCGTACTCCATTCGCTATGCTACTTGTGCCCATCGGCGATCTTATTATAAGTATTTGGTTTGCCAAGATAGTGGCACGATGCCAGTCTCCGGGAGTCTTATATTTTTCTGCCAAACCTTACAGATCAACAAGCAATGCGATTGGTTTTACAACGAATTATACTATATGTTACCCATAGCTTTGTCATTAGAAGAGGATAGATCAAAGTTCATTCCTTAGCGAAATCTGACCCTTTAGGTCGAAAGCTATTAGCTCTTGTTGACTTTTTAATCATGGCATTTTGCCTTAGTAATTAGCACTTGGCTATTTTTTGTGTGACCTGTTCAGGGTTTTTGTATGAACCTATTAGTTCTCAAGGGCTTTTTAGCCATGGCATTTTGCGTCAGCGAGACCATTGTGGTCAAGAGCTATTTGCTCTTTGAGATTTTTCAGTCTAAGGCATTTTGCCTCGGCGAGACCATTGTGGTCAGGAACTATTAGCTCTTTGTCGGCGTACTTTGGCGTGTTAAGGAAAGTATTTAGGCGAAAATATAAATGACACAATGAGTTGTTAACGGGGTTCGGCGCGTTATAGCAAACCTACGTCCCCGGATCTTATTCGCTATCGTTTACATAAGCTGATAAGATTTCTTGGGTATTATGCCCGCCCAAGACTTCGGAGTTTTTACATCAGTGACTCAAGGATAATATCTCTTGATAAACTTGGCATTCCAAGGTGCTCCAACTTCTTGCCATGCTCATCTATCAATATATACGCTCCATCTCCTGCTCCTCGTTTGATGATGTAAGGACCTTCCCATACCGACAATAACTTCCGGCAACCCTTTCGCTGAGAAGGTGGGATTTCTCGCAGCACCAAATCGCCTGGTTGATATTCCCTGGGAATTACCTTCTTGTTGTATTATCTGGACAGTCGGCGATGGTAATTTTCCATGTGGTTTAATGCGATTAGCCGCTGCTCTTCTATATCATCCAGCTTGGCCAAAATCAGATCGGTGTTCAAATTCTTTTCCCAGGCTTCTCGCTTTTTTGTGGGAAGGATGACTTCTGACGGCAGCACTGCCTCTGCACCGAAGGTAGGAAGAAAAGGGGATGCGCCGGTTGCCTCTCTGACTGTTGTCCTATATGACCATAGAACGTTATGAAGGTGCTCACACCATGTATTCCCATGTACTTGCACTCGCTTCTTCAGGCCCAGTCCAATAGTTTTATTAGTGGCCTCTACCTGTCCGTTACTCTGAGGGTAAAGCGGGGTTGACTTTCCCAATTTAACACCATATGTGGCGAGTAAATCTTTGATGTTATCGCCGACAAGCTCTTTTTCATTGTCAGTGCAGATTTCCGCCGGCACTCCAAATCTACAAAATATGTTTTCCCATAAGAATGTAAACACCTCTTGTCCTGATTTTGACCTCAAAGCCTTAGCTTCACACCACTTGGTGAAATAGTCCGTAGCTACGATGATATACTTTCTCTGCCCTGAACCTGTGGCATGTGGACCTATGATATCCACCCCCCACTTGGCGAAGGGCCAGGGGCTGAGAACTGAATTTAAAGACGTTGTCGGTGATTTTATCCTTTTTTCCATTAATCTGACATTGTCTGCATCGGCGGGTATACTCCTTAGCATCGCTATTCATCCATGGCCAGTAATACCCCTGCATTCTCATTTTTAAAGCTAGTGCCCGTTGTCCGCTGTGATTTCCACAATCTCCCTCGTGTATTGTCTTCAGCAATTCTTTTCCTTCCTCTCGTGTTACACATCTTAGGAGTGGTCCTGAAAATGATCTCCGATATAATATCCACTCTCTGAGCTCATAATTCGCCGACCTGCTAATCACTTGGTGTGACAATGTTTTATTTGCTGGGGTGGTGAGAGGATCAAGATAATACCTTATTGGCGTTCGCCAATCTGTCTCCATCTCCAACACTTCTCTTTGTTCTCGCTCATCTATTGAGGACTGCTGCACTCTCTCGATTGATATGGACGTAATTTTTGGGTCCGTCATCATTGATCAGATAAACGCCAGTGCATCGGCGTGCCTGTTATCTTTCCTACAGATATGTCTGAACTTGATACCAGGAATCTGCTGGCTGTACTCCCTAGCAAGTTTTAGATATTTCTGTAAGGAAGGATTGACTGTTTGATACCGTCCTGAGATTTGTCGAATCACTAGCTGCGAATCGCTGGTCAGTCGAACATCGCTAATGCCCATCTCTATGAGTAGTCGCATGGCATGTATCACCGCCTCATATTCTGCCTCATTGTTTGTCGCCGGGAATTCCAATCTTAGCGAATGGACTATCCTTGCCCCTTTCGGCGAAGTAAATACGATACCAATTCCTTGCCCTCTCAGATCCATCAACATATACTTCCCATCCATCTGGACTTCTTTGCAATATGTCAGGCACACCGCTGTCAGCATCATCCTGCATAAATGGTGTGTCTTCTGTCTCTTCTTCTTCCTCTATTGGGGAAATCTGCAAGAAAGTCAGCGATAACCTGGGATCGCTGAGCTGTACGTATTTCATATTTTACACCGAACTGCTCAATCTGAGTATTCCATTTGGCGATTCTTCCTACTCGCTGAGAGCTGTGCAAAATGTATTCAATTGGTGTTTTGGTCAGGACAGTAATAGGATGAGCATGGAAGTATGGGCGAAGTCGCTGAGATGCAAAAACCAGTGCTAGGATTAACTGCTCAAGCTTGGTATAATTCTTCTCGGCTCCTTGTAGGGTCCTGCTAATGTAATATATTGGTGTTTCTCCACCTTTCATTCTTACCAATACTGCGCTGATGGCTCCTAGAGTTGGGGAGAGATAGACTCTTAACTCTTTGTTAGGACATTGTCCGGTCAAACCCACTAGCGTTGGTATGTCAAGCTAGTTGTCAATTTTAGATGTCAAAACTCAATTCTTGATTTAGCCTACTAGAGTTTAGATTTCGGAATTGGGATATAGACAAAGTAGTAGAGACCTTGAAGACGAAGACTATGAAGACAAAGAAGACATCAGTTATTCTTCATCGACAAAAGGTTAGTAGGAGTTATGACTTTATGGAAATTCTTGTATTCTACTTTCTCTATTCTTTCGAAATATAGTCGACTACTTTAGTAGTGATAATAGCGATTGAGATCGTATTCTTGTCTAACGTGACCTTGTGTCATGACCAGTGTTTGTTCCCACAAATGATGTGAGTACAAGAATGAATGAGATAGATTCGGTGCCATGTGTCCATTACAATGGTTTGCTTGCAAATCGTTAGTTGGATATGGATGAATCTAAAGGAGTACTCTTGAGCAAAGAGTCCATGGATTACAGCTGAGGACGTATACACGTCTAAGTTCTGGTAAGCCCAGAACTTCCAGCGGAATCCAGGTTTGACGAAATCTGACAGGCGCACAGTTCACGGACCGGTTCGCAAACCAGAAACTCGAATTACTTCTGAGTTCCAAAGTGACTGAACATTTCGCGAACGTAGGACGCGAACCCAATGTCGGTTACTTTGCTGGTGTCGGATTTAGTGGATATTCTTTCAGAATTTCACTTGGGTGAAACTCTAAACTCCTTTATCTCTTAGGTGGACTTGTATATCACATAATATCTTTTGTGGTCCATCTAACGATCCTCAATGAGTCAATAATATAAATATTATCTCAGCTCTGTTGGATTCTATCTTGAAGTGTTTTTGAGCTAACAAAACACTTGGCAGATAATGATAAAAAGAATTCCAATTGAGATTAATCTCTATTACTTAGTTGACAAGTTTAGGGTTTCCTTAACTTGTGGGACAAGTAATTGATTGTTTTATTCCAAAGCAACCTATCTTATTGAGTGCTATAAATAGAGGTGTCTATGGACAAATACCGCAAGCATCAAGCATACGTGAAGGTCCTTAGGGAAGTGATCGTAAACTCTTTTCACTTCGGTGAACGCTTGTTGTGGTATAGTCATCCTCTATAGGTTGCAGCTCCTCTGGGAACTCCCTACGACAATAAAAGACTTCTCTTGAGAGTTGGGAAGCACAGGTAGGAGATTGAGACCATATTTGGTTGAAATCGGATTAACCTGTAACCTTGGTAACCTGATCACGTTCTTGTTTATTCCATAGTCCGTCTCTTCTGTTATACGGCTATTCAAGAACTGATACGTTACACACAGGGTTGAAAGGTAGCAACGCACGGCTGCACTCGGTGTTGTAAGACCTAGTTAGCTCCGGTTGTACAAGTTTCTTAACTGATTCTTCGTGTACAACTGAGGTAGAGACAAATTGGGCATAGCTTACTTGGTTTGCTTGTCAGCCCTGATTTGTGAAGTAGATTTCCGTATGACCTGGATTTAACAATCCGAAGGAAGTCAACTTGTGTATGAGAAAATGATAGAGGACAGTTACATCATACGTCAACAATTAGGTTGCAAAGCCAGTATTGCTGACACAAGCCTTTGACATCGGTCAAAGCAACTCCTAGGCCTGTAAAGGACGTCAGCTGGGGGAATCAAGTGTGTGACGATCTGTGGGGGATCTAGAGACGTAAGGAGTGCGACAGTATCCAATTCGCTCGGAGGGCTTGAGTTGGTCTCTGCTACATCCCAGACCGAAGTCTTATAGTAGGCTAGCGTTTGTAGTCAATTTTTACTGGGCGGTGTTCAATCTGGACGAGGTCCCGAGGTTTTTCTGCAAGGCAGTTTCCTCGTTAAAAAAACGTTCTGGTGTCTTGTGTGCTTTTCCTTTCCGTAATTATATAAACTCTGACATATAATTAAAAGCAAACACAAGAAGTACGTTATTCATAACCGTTGAGTTTACTCCAAAGATTCGTCTTTGTTGAGTTGATCCCTAGATCACAACTCCGGTTATCTAGGTATGGATATTGATTTTTGAGATCGTCCAAACCTAACCATAAGACTCACGAGCCCAAACGAAAAGTTGGTCGTATTTCGGTACCCCTCCTTTTTCACTCTTCACCAGGTTCTGGTGGTAGAATAGCTGGTAACGTGGCGAGATACCTTTTAATGCCATGAAATGCAGCCTCGTGATTGTCCGTACATGCGAATTTTTCTCCTTTCTTCAACATGTTAAAGAAAAGTTTGCACTTGTCAGAGAACCTTGAGATAAATCTGTTGAGCGAAGCTAGAGTTCCGTTGAGACGCTGAATATCCTTTACTGTCGCCGGAGAAGGCATGTCCATGATAGCTTGCACTTTCGCCTGATCTGCTTCTTCCCCATTTTTTGTGATCGAATATTTCCTTCAAGTCTTGTACATGGGTCTGCTTTTTCTTGCTTTTTACCAACATATCATCCACGTAAACTTCCATGGTTCGCCCAATCCATTTCTCAAACATTTTTTGTGCCATCTCTTGATAGGTTTCCCCGGCGTTCTTTAATCCGAAAGGCATCCTCGTATAACAAAATAAGCCCTTAATGGAGTAAAAAGCCGTGTGTCGCTGATCTTCCGCCGCTAAAGGTATCTGGTTATATCCTGAATAACCATCCATGAAGGATAAAAGTTCGTGACTAGAAGTGGCATCCACAGTCTGATCAATGCTTGGCAGGGGAAAACTATTCTTAGGACACGCCCTATTAAGGTCACTGAAATCGATGCAAATACTTAGACCCTTGTTCTTCTTAGGTACCACCACCATGTTTGCTATCCATTCAGAATATTGTACTGGTCTAATGATACCTGATGCTTTCATTTTGTCGATTTCCGCCTCAACCGCTTCTTTGTACGCTGGAGCTAACTTGCGTATTCGCTGTTTGAATGGTCTGACCTTTGGGTCAATGTCCAATTTATGACATGCTATCTCTGGATCAATTCCTGGCATCTCGTCCATCTTCCAAGCGAAGACATCCACATATTCCCTCAATAGAGGCTCCAACCGTGCTGACTCTTCTCCCGTTAATAGTGTGCCAACCTTTACCATCTTTTGGTTTCCCTCTTCGCCGATGTTCACTTCTCTTGTAGGCTCTATTGTTGTAAAATGCAATTCTGGTTCTCCCATCGGCGAGGGTTCCTTTAATTGCTATAAGGGCACTGCAGTCGCTTTCCCCGAAGTTTCTCCTTCCACCGAATAGACATACTGTAAGGGGTTGGCGATAAAATTTTTGATGTCTTGGTCCTTGACAATTTCTTTTTCTTGCCTCTTCTTTTCATTCAGCCTCGCCTTCCTATTTTTGCGCATCTCCACATCAGCGGTATTGCAAGCCTTGGATTCGGCGGGATCTCCCACGAATTCGGCGATTCCTTTAGGTGTTGGGAACCTTAGGCGCTGATAATAGGTAGACGAAACTCCTTTCAGGCTATGCAACCAAGGTCTCCCCAGAATGGCGGCATACGGCGAATCCACATCCACGACACAGAAAGTGGTGTCTAGCGTTAACTCCTTACGTGTAACTACTTTCAGTGTGACCTCGCCTTTAGGCTTAGATGCGATCCCGTTGAATCCATAAATGTTATATTTCGACTACACTGGCGAAGCTGTCAGCGAATCTTTAGACTGCATAGCTTGATATGCAGAATTGAAAAGAATGTCGACAGAACTCCCTGGGTCCACAAGTACTCTAGGAACGTTATACTTCCCAATCTGAATAGTCAAAACCAAAGGGTCATTATGGCTTCGCCCTTCCTCTGGAACTTCTTCCGCCAAGAAACACAGATGAGCTTTCATCCACTCCTTCAGAGGTGTTGGCTTGACAGCGACACTGCAAATTTCTTTCCCTGATCTGTCTCGCTTATGTACTCTTGACATAATGTTGTTGTGGAATTCGTCCCTGGTGATCTTTGAATGCACGATAGAGAAACAGTCTAATACCTCCAAATCTCGCTCAACAGTCACCTGGAAGACGTATGGCAAAGGGACAGCTTGGATCAGATGTACCATCATTGGTGTCACTGGCGGTGGCGGTGGTAACTCAAGGAACTCCTGAAATTTCCCTTGGCGAATGAACCTATGAACTTCTCGTTGCACACCTGCACAATTTTCAGTAGAATGACCATGGAACTGGTGGTATTGGCAATAAACATTAGTGTTAGCTGAAGGAAACTTAGGGTTGCCCCTGTTGTAAGGATAACGAATCTCGTCTCTGCAATGCGAACTCTCAATCTGCCCCCAAGCATCAGTATATGAGACGTGAAGCTTCGGTAGAGTGGCATCCTGGAATCCTGCTGATATGGTTTTCTTTCGCCGAAGCTCTTGCTACCGCCATTATGCCTTCTATCACCATTTCGCCGAGTATCACGTCAATTTCCTCCATCATTCCTTCCTCTATTATCTTGCCTTCCTTCATAATTATCCCGCTTAGTCGAGTTCCATTGTTGATTACCATTAGGCTGCTGTTGTATATGCCGCTGCTCAACCTTAGGGATTACCACTATCGATGATGGAGCTTTCGTTACTCGCTGCTGCTCTAATCTCAACCATTTCCTCTTTATTTCCTCTTGCTCCTCCGGGGAGTAACTGTTGATAGAATGAATCTGTTTCGCCTTTTCCTTCTTTTGTCGCAATTCTTCCTGCTGGATCTCCTCATAGGCCATAAATATATTTTGCCTAATACGCAATGTTTTCATATCTTTCGGCGTGTCCCAGTACAAAGCTTTGAAGATTGGGTCTGACGACTCCATACTGCTGATATACGCCCGAATTTTATCTTTGTCAGAAACCCCTGGGCCTACCTCGCTACAAAGCTTTCTCCATCTTTCTGTATGAGCCTTGGAGCTCTCGCCGTGCCTCTTCTTATCGGCGAACAACTTTTCAACCCCCGGTCTTTGGCGATTGTTGTGAATATATGTTAATAGGAACAAAGCCTGTAGGTATTTGAATCTCCCTATCGAGTCTTCCTCCAAACCATCAAACCATGACAAAGCTTCCTCCTTGAGAGATGCAGGAAACGATTTACACATTATGTTATCCCAAGTAGTCCATGCTGCCATATCCCTCTTGTAAACCTTCAAATGTTGAGATGTATCTCCTGTCCCATCAAAGATTGACGTGAAGGTTGGCATCGAGAACTTCCTTGATACATGATCAGTTAGAATGTTTTGGCGAAACGGTGTTTTCTTAGCCTCCGCGATTGCCTTCGTCAACTTAGTATCCTTCGACGATCCTTTAAGATTTTCCACATGGTTACGTAATTGCCGCAGCTGCCCTCTTACCACATCATTTAGTTAATCTTTGTTTTCGTTGTCGCCTGATCCTTCAGGGGCTTTCTTCTGGTTCTCAGACCTAACACTCCCTGAGTCTTTCTTCGCCGTTGTAGCAGACATATCCTTCTTTCTAGAGTGAATAGTTGGATGTGATTGTGATGGGCGACTCCTGCTGCTGCTAGATAATTTTTTTTTTCTGTTTTCCTCCATTATCTCTTTGTTACCTTGCAACATCATTTCCATCTATAATTTCATTTGAAGTTGCATTTGTTCTTGATTTTGGGCGTTCATTTCTATGATCTTTTGCAATATAGTATCTGTGGCACTGTTAGAAACCGCATTTTCCCCCTGAAGAATAATCGTCCTTTCCAGAGTTTCGCCGATTGTTTTCTGAATTCCCGCTGCGATAGTACCCTGACCGTCGGTGGCTCCATTGACTGTTGCTGCTTTCTTGGAGTTTTAGCCGACAGCATTTGTATCAACCCCTTTACCCTGTCGTTGTGTGTAACCATTTCTTTCTCCCATCGCCTCTAGCTCATCTTGATCAGTCACATCCTCCACCTCCACTGTGTCCGGGATGTGTGGTTGCTGGACATGAGGTTGTTCCAACGCTTCGCCATTCAAAGGAGAAGTGCCTGCTCCCCCTGGTGGTGGCATACCCGTTCCTTTACTTCTAGTAAAATATTGAGTAGCACTCGCCAAGTTCGGGTCCTTCGCCGGTGGTTTCTGCTGATTGCCTTTGCTCTTCGACGTCATTCGCCGAAAATCTGTGGGACAAGACAAATTGGCTCCCAAGCAAGATTACGTTGGTATCACTGTTAACGCAAAACCCATAAGTTAGTGGAGGTAGTTGGAAATCTTTTTAAAGTACAACCTGGTAGAAAACAAAAATGGCAGTAATATTGTACTATATTAAACATGTGATCTAAGTTAGGTATGGAAGGACTATTGTGAAATATCTGATAGTTTTTGAAGGCCTAAAAACATAATAACTTTTGAAGGACCAGTTCCTTATGAATCAAAAAATTTGTACGACGACATATATTTTAGATGGAATCGAAATGATTATGCTAACAAAACAATCCTGAAGATAACTACTTTTTGCGATAAGACACCAGTGATTATAACCCACTATACCAAGAATATACATTGGTAACCTATGATAAACATGCTATTAATCCTCTTCAGCAAAGTTGGCCGAGATACAAGCCATGATTGCAGCTTCAGAATGAACAATTACTATAAATAGAAATATTTCTGGAGAAAGGCTCGCTGAGAACAAAAAACCATACTAAAAATAACTTTTTGCTACCATGGAAACTCAGAACTTGCTAAAAATAGCATTATCATATGAGAATATCCAAACAAACAATATCTCTACTACCGAAACAGACCATTTTTGCACAAAATCATGGTGAAACTTAAGCAAACAACAAAAAAAACTAAGAAAAATCAAGTTCAAAACCTCTTCTAGCGCCAAAATGTAACAGTCAAAAATCCCATAGCAAGATCTTTGATTGTACACCCAATAATTCTCATACGATATTTAGAACTGCAGAATGTAGGTCTTAAGGCTTGACTTGTGATGAAAATTGGTGTGGTTGACAATGGGCTTGGTGTTGTGAGAGGTCCATAATCCCCCCTTAAAATTTCTTCAGGCGAGAACAT
>JAJJMA010170773.1:0-19763 GCA_023529015.1 Papaver nudicaule
CCTGGGCTTTGAGAGATTTCCATCAATGGGTGTTGTTGAATCACTGACATTGTGTTGCTAATTGATGGAACAAGTTTCTGATTTTGATGTTCTTCGTCTACTGGGATTTCAACAACAACATGCGTATCCTTCAATTCAGCCATTACTAAGAAAGAAAACACTTAATAGAAAGATGTTGAAGTAGAAGAAGAAGAAGAGGAAAAATAAGAAGACGAAAATGGAGGAAGAAACTAGGTAGAAAGATTATGCGAGCACTTGAGATTTGTAGAGAGATTAGAATTAGATGGCTTTGTTGAACGAAAATGGAGGAAGAAACTAGGTATTTGAAGTCCTCTCTTTCTCCTGCTAACGGTCATATTTTGCTGTCTTTCTCTCTCTGAGTTTGCCAACGGTCATATTTTGCTGGGTTTAATTAGACGTGTCGAAAATATACTGCTTAACGTGTAAATGAGCTCCCTATGAATTTGTATAGGGCTTAAGATGCCTACAAGAATCCCAAATCAGTAGCTCTCTATATCCTTCTGTGAAGAACAGACACATCTAATTTTCTTCTGGTGGGAACTTTTAGCCAAAATCTTTAGTGGGTGCAGCGAATCTTTATCCTTTGCATATTCCAAGCGAGCCATGCTCACTGCTTTGGCACCATCCTTTGCGGTCTTGAGAGCTGCAATGTTCCATATTTGTAAGATATGCGCCTGACAACCCAGGTGTTCCTCTGGAAATACTACTTAGATCAACATTTCCGCCTTTGAGAACCTGTCAAATGGTATAGTTGTTGGTGAGAAAACCTCACAAGTTAGGGACATAGTTGTAATACATTTAGACATTGCAATAAGGCTGAATATTTGAAATAATCTGAAAGATTTCAAGGGGTTAAATCCTCGGAATTCAACATTGTATCAGATTTTAAATGAAAAGCAAGCAATTATTCAACCATGTTTACTGAAAATATATACGAGAACAAATTATTTACCTTTGACCTGTGAGAATGCATTATCTGTCTCCTTCCTGCGACATCTGAAGAACAACCTTACGAAACGTCCCGGTCTTACAAGTGCTTTATATAAAGACTAGGGAAGTTGGTTGCAGCAATCACAGTAATCCCATCATTTTGCTTAAGCTTGATAAGAAATTGATTCAAGGTCATGTTCAAGTATTTCTGATTGTTCGGCTCTCTCCAATTGCATCTATCTCATCAATGAAACCCGCTTCTTTACTGCAGCAGATAGACCCCTCAATCTCTTTGCTCCCAATCCAGCAAACATTTCGTCAAACTCACTCCCGCTTTTGGAGAAGAAACAGGATTCATGTTCCCAGATCATAACTGGAGCAACTGCTGATACTGGATCTATAATGACAATTTGATTTAATATGTTATACTTCATTTACCTCTTAGGATCAAAGATAGTGGACAATTACTTCCAGCTCAACAACCAGTATGCAGTCTACTAAACTGACCCTATTACCGAAGTACCTAGCCTAACCTAATAAAAAGCATGAAATTTGACTAATTCTCGTCTTGTATTTAACCAACCTACAGGTGTATTTTCACTACTTTCGATATGCTCTTGAAAAGCACTTAAGCTATTGAATTTCCTAGTTTCTCCTTCATCAATGAACGTTTTCAGAGGAATCCAACATGATAGCAAGAAAGAAGAAAACAAATTACTCCATTGGGAAAAATTCAAAGAAAATGAATTTCAATAACCATCGCATCTTTCATCACTTGTTAAACACGTAAGCAAAAACGCTAGTATTCAGAAATGACTACATAATGGGGACACTAGGCGACTTTCTATACTTATGATGCGTCGAACACAGGGAACATCTACCCGATTGTCAGGAAATGACAAAAAAGAAAACGTTTACTAGAATGAAACACTATCAGAATCAATACGTACCATGAAAGTTAACTAATGCTAGTATTAGACATAGTTGTCTTGCAGGAGGGAGTTTGTCAGTGGCACGTGAAGATAAGTTATGATTAGTAGAAAACAATATAAGATTGTCTAATCCTATAATACATGTCTTGTGTTTTAAGTGAAGTATTAATTTTGTATAATAAGACGGTGTTCGAAATGATAAAAGACTGGACAAGAGTGAGAGGATCACAGCATAAACATTCATGTAAAGTTACCGGGTACAATAATCAGTATACATGTAAATCACATAAGCTAAAAGAAGCACATGACCTATAATGGATCAGGATAATACATATAGATCAATTTCCTTTTATCTAGTAGCTCACTATGTCCGACATGGACATAAGCAAGAAAAAAAATTGACTCAAATTATCTTTGAAGCACAACTCACCAGTTTACTTTTGGTATGAGAAGTCTCGCCAGCTTCTTTCAAGCAAGGCTCAATGGGAAGGGAACCTCTGATCCTCATAGTTCACTGAGGATTCTTAGATGTTCGTGGCTGCATAAGCAAAAAGAAAGACCATTACTACCTTGGTAACAACACATCATTGTGTTTCTCTGACTGATCTTAGAGATAGCTTATTCTCTACTACGTGATAATACAACCCTGCCTCTTAATGCAAGAATGGAGAAAATCCTGCCAAGAATAAAAAATTACCTGCCCAATGTGTGGGAAACAGGAAGCATCTCTAACTCATACCTGTATGCAATGTGATTTTACTGTAACTGTTTGGACTGAATATGGGTCTGGTTATTATCAGACTGAATTTCAGGAATGGTACCAGAACGAGTTCACCAGACAGGATACGGGGATACCTGTAACCATTCTGGGCCAGAGTATATGGCTGTTATACTCTGGAGAATTTATGATGCGTCAAACACGGGGAACATCTATCTGATTTTGGGAGGAAATGACAAAAAGTAAAACTAGTACTTGACTGAAACACTATCAGAATCAATTTGTAACATGTGAGTTAACAAATATACCAATATAAAGAAACTCTGTATGCTAGTATTAGAAAAAGTTGTCTTGCAGGAAGGGAGTTTACAGATCAAGAGATGAGTAAACAAGTAAAGAAGTTTCCCTATGTTGATACCTATTACAACATAGATACAGGAATGAAAAAAAATTGACTCAAAATATATTTGAAGCAAAACTCACCGATTCACGTGTAGGACGAGAAGCTTGAGAAGTCTCGGCAGCTCCAGATTTCTAATTAGTTACTGGTTTTTTTGACTTCTGAGTAGTAAGAAAAAGAAAGACCAACTATTACGGAATAGGAATCCAAAATGATGGCAAGAAAGCAGAAAACAACTTACTCCACTGGGAAAAATTCAAAGAAAAGGAATTTCAATAACCATCGCATCTTTCATCACTTGTTAAACACGTAAGCAAGAACACTAGTATGCAGAAATGACTGCATAATGGGGACACTAGGCGACTTTCTAAACTTATGCCAGGAAGACAAAAAATAAAACGATTACTTACTATCAGAATCAATATGTAGCATGAAAGTTAACTAATGCGTGTAATAGACACAGTTGTCTTGCAGGAGGGAGTTTATCTGCGACACGTGAATATAAGTTATGATTAGTAGAAAACAGTATAAGATTGTCTAATTTATAGTACATGTCTTGTGTTTTAAGTGAAGTGATTACTCTGTATAATAAGACGGTGTTCAAAATGATAAAAGACTGGACAAGAGTGAGAGGATTACAGCAATAATCATTCATGTAAAGTTAAAGTTACCAGGTACAATAATCAGTATAAATGTAAATCACATAAACTAAAAGAAGCACATGATCTATAACGGATCAGGATGGATTAGCTAAATGTGTTGATGACTTCTCCTACATGTACACAAGACGGGAAAAAAATCACTCAAAATATCTTTGAAGCACAACTCACCAGCTGACATGAAGCACGAGAAGCATGAGAATGTACCTTTTCCAATTCATTAACCGAAGGCTCGGCTCCAAGTAAAAGCTGATTTGGACCATTGGTTCTATTCAATTCATTCCTCTTCCATAATGTAGTTGAACGGCTTCTACGCACAACTCCATCACTAAAAATTGAGGCATCATCATAACCTTCTTTATGTGTTTTCTCAGAAGGTGGTGCCTGCAATAATAAAACAAACCCAACTGTTACCATAAATCAATGCATAGGAATCCGACATGATATGAAGAAAGCTAACTTATCCCTTGAAAAAAAATGAATTTCCAGAAACATTGCATCCTCTATCACACTTGTCAAACACATGCAAGAATGTTAGTTTTCACAAATGACCAAATAAGAGGACACTAGGCAATTTTTTACATTTATGAAGCGTCAAATACAGGGAACATCTATCTGATTGCCAGGAAATTAAAAAAATAAAATAAAACTAGTACTTGAATGAAATACTATTAGAATATTCCAATACGTACCGTGAGAACTAACTAATGTGCCAAGATTTTGAAACTGCATGTATGCTAATATTACAAACAGTTGTCTGGCAGGAGGGAGTTTATTAACGGCATATAAATATGGGTTATAATTAGAAGGAAAGAATATATGATTGCCTGATCTAGATGTCTTGTGTTTTAAGTAAAGTGTTTATGTTAGTAAAAATTTAACTGAACACGTATCCAAAAAAAAAAAAAAATAATAAAATCAATAAACATCGCATCTTCCATCACTTGTTAAACGGTAGTATTCAGAAATGGCTACATAATGGGGATACTAGGCGACTTTCTATACTTATGTTGCGCAAACACAAGGAACATCTATCTGATTGCCAGGAAATGACAAAAAAATGAAGCTAGTACTTGAATGAAACACTATCAGAATCAATATGTACCATGAAAGTTAACTAGTTCTTGTATTAGAAACAGTTGGATATACATTTGTTAATGTGCCAGACCAAATCTAACGCATCTAAAAGATACACTAATTACATATTCAGGCAATTGTGAAAATACATTTGAGATGGTTTATTGAAAGTAAAAGTGACCAAGGAAGCTCGTCCACATCAGCTACATATTATCCTAAATAGGCCATGTGGAAGAGATAGCATGAAACGTATTTTACAGCTGCATACCTAACAACATAGAGACCCATCAAAGATGCAGCACATACGACTTCAACCAAAGTGATTATCCTGCACATATAGGAGTAATACTGGAGTAAATTTTTTTGAACGTAAAAAGAGAAAGCAGAGAAATACTTAATCAATAAAGCCATAAAGCTTTCTCTGATACAATTGATAGTAGCTTCACAAGGAAATTTACCAAGTTCTGTGCTAAGACACTATATGTATAACTGCAATCCGCTCATCAAATACAAAGACAATCCGCTCTCTACATAAAATTAATCTTTCTTTCTTTCTTTCATATTTTCTTCCCAACAAGATGTCACGAGAGTAACTTCTTCAACAAGATGTTATTAAGAATGCTAAGAAAATCCAATTCATTTCATCGGAATTCATATACCACTACTCGGCCATGCAGAACTAAGCACGAGAGAACCAGTACATTAGAAGATGGCTTGTCACTATAAGTGAAGAAGAGAAAAGCTAGTTTTGAGTAAAATACTAAAGTGCGGGAAAACAAAACAAAAAAAAGGGGGAGAATGACATGGAAAAGCAGACCTGGCAGGGATGGCGCCAAGCTCAATCACATGCAACTTTGAAGTGGTAAGAGGTGAAACAGGTAATACTTTTCAGGCATCAAGGAATTCAATACTGTTGATCATCACGTTTACCAGGGTGGCCACATCCACGCTACGGGAGTGTTCCAGGAAGTTCGAGACCAGCATCACTGAGTAAACAGATTCTACCAGAAAATGTAGATACAGACAGATGTGGGTCAATGGAACCAAACTATAAGGCAAAGACCAATAGGAAGATGGAACATGCACACATCTGAACATCATACTAGATACTTAGAGAAGCTTTGGTATGTCATACAACGCACACATCCTTCCGAAAAAATCTACCCATGCATCTGAAAACCTAGAGCTAGCATTTGAAACAGTTTTTCCTAATAGTTAATATAATCATATAACATGCCAAAACAGAGATTAATTGACTGGATATAAAGACTAGGGTAGATGTGGATGCCACCAAAGAAATAATCATTTGCACCCAAGTCTGGATGAAACCGAAGGACATCCCATACACTCCAAACAAGTATCCCATTGGTTTGTTTAGTCTATGAAGGGACTATAGATGAAAATAATAAATGTATATGTAACACCCTAATAAAGGTCAAGAAGCAAAGGTTAGAAAGAAGAGGAAAACATTTTGACGGGTGCTGCAGTAAAGAAATCACAGATAAATGGTAAAATAATTTATTATGCCAAAAGACCAAAACCCGAAGACACTGAGTAGGCTTAACAACGTAAATAAATAAATAAACTTAACAATCCAGTATGCTAAACTAATAAGCTCAGTGATAGGACTAAACTTAATAAAAAGCATGAAATTTGACTAATTCTCTTCTTGTATTTACCCAACCTGCGAGTGTTTTCTCACTACTTTGGATATGCTGTTGAAAATCACTGAAGCTATAGAATCCTCTAGTTTCTCTTTCGGCGATGAAGGTTTTCAGGGAAAGCATGTTGTCCGGTTGAGCGTGTAGCTGATAATCCATGTAAGGGAAAGGAAGGTTATCATCATCACCGATGTTACAGCCTGAGTTGGCTCCATTGATCTTCTTGGTTTCGAAAATAGCACGGGAGCTGGAGCAATCTAGCACCTTGAAATGCTTTCTTTGCAAATTGTAGAACATAAGGCATTTCCCATCAAACCAGTACAATAGGAGTTGATCAGAGGAACTCAATATACGTGTAGGTGGGGAAGTGGTGGTTGTATCAAGGTAACAACAGATGGGAGCTGGTAGCTGTAAGCCATCCTCCTTAATCTGAAGATCAAAAGTCTCCCCCTTGGACCATACTTGCTTGACCTTGTCTTTCAATATATACAGATGAACCTTAAAACTACAACAACAAAGAGTACTCCTCAGACCACTAGAGCAATAACTCAGATGATGATGATCGCCGTTCCTGCTTGTCACTATCTTCTCGGAACGTGCAACACAGAGGTGTCCTTTAAACTCCAGAAGATGATGATCGACTACTGAACATTGGTGCTCATTCCTTGTTGCCGTCGTCGTCGGGACCAGACTGCAATCAGTGGGGAGTCGAATGAACTGAATCTTGTCGGTTTGGATGTCAAACGAGAGCAACATATCTATCTTGCTATTATCGCCATTACTATACGTAGTGCTATTGGTGACTCTCCAAAAGAGATCACCACCACCCCCGGAAAGGGTAGCTGACCTACGATCAGCCTTGGCAGTTGTGGTTACCGTCCGACTAGGAAAAGGAGAATAACCTGGAGATGGTGACATTTGATCGGTACCAACAACTATCTTCCTCCACGAATTAGTCCCGCCCAGAGAACCAACCATGCAAACAAACTCTTGATCACCGGCAGTCATTGAGTTAGTAAATACTAGTACAGCCTTATATACTTGTGATGTTGCATCAAAACCAAAACCATGACAGAGATACGTGCATTTTTCTCCTCCCCCTTGAGTGGTAGGAGTTACATAGGTGAGGGCCATTGTTTCATTTCTGGTGGGGTTAATGACATGCATTGCACCGTGTTCATGGGTAGGTTCACTCACTAACTTAACACAAGCTAAACCATTGCAAAAACCTACTAGTTCATATTCCTCAAAGTAGGCTGTGCCCGGTAATAATCTATACTTGAGAGAAGAATCCTTGTCCTTTTCTTCTTCTTCTTCTTCTAAGCTGAATAAATAAGCTTCCTTGGAGCCCTTGGGATCTCTTAGTATTGGTACGTTGAGGAGATTAAAGATTAGGTTCAATTTGTTTCTGTTTTGAAGAAAATGAGAAAAAGCAAATTTTGAATCTTTAAGAATAAAATTGTACCATTTCTTACTGACGCAGCTGAATCTGGATAGACCCTCTAGTGGTAATCTGATCACAATATCTTGGATTAACTCCTCGGGGAGATATGGTGAACCTTGAGCAGAAGCAGCAGCAGCATCGATCTTTTTTACTGGTATCCTTCTCTTCTTCTGTTCATCCACGATTAGACGCTTCCCGCTCCTCAAAATCATCATAACTTACTAAAGAAAACAAATTTAAGCTCAAGGTATAGAACAATTATAGGATAGGGGATCAGAGGTCTCGAATTTAAGGAGAAGAAAATTGAATGAAATGAAATGGGAAAGAATGGAGAAAACCGCTGGGACTGGGAGGCTCTCGGAATCTACGTGAAGAAGATATGACTGTAAATCAAATAAATAGTGTCGGTGGAGAACGTGTTTCTGTGCAACCAGAGACCTTACATATACATAGGTTTATATAGTAGTACGACTAGGAAAAGGAAAGTGCATAAACACAACTCGCGGTGGGTGGGTTAAAAAACACCGTGTCAAATAGAGAAATTGATAGCAAAAGTGTAGGAAGAATTGTGGAGGGAGAAAGCTCTGTGTCAAACTATATTATACACTTGTCTCGTCCTTTTTATAGGGTAATACAACTCAAAACTTACCTTACTTTGGAAAATTTCCATAAATAAATAGCTTCTAAAATTACATGCACTTTAATTTTAATTCCGAAACACTTCCGTAAATATAACACTCAACGATGGATGTTCGAATCAAGCCCACTGGGTTGCGTCTTTTTCTCTTATTTGACCCATGAAGAATTTGACCAGTTTTTTTTTTTGTTTTTTTTATCCGCAAATATAATATCACAATCCGAGGTAGCCAACTCAATTGTTTTTTAGTGGACAGTTTATGACCCAAAATTTTTATGGAATCTTGTAGATATTATTACGAGGCAAAATACAGGCATTATCTTCTATTACAATTCTCAACCCCAAGGGACAAGACTTAATATTTTGCTTATAACTAGGGTTTGTACCAAAACTAAACGATCGAATTTAAGCTCACGATATAGAACAATTATAAATAGTTAAGAGGTGAGTTATAAATGCAGTGACGGATCTATGTTGATACAAAGGGGGACAGTTGTCCCCCCTAAATTTAAGCAATTAAGAAAAATCAGTGAGATATTTTAGGTTAATTAATATTTGTCCCCCCTAAATTTAAGCAATTAAGCAATATCAGTAAGATATGTTAGGTAAATTAACTAGAAAATCCATTTTTGAGCAACTAAGAAGGGAGAAACTGTGGCTAACAAGGTAATGCTTCACGGAAAAACGTCAAAAAAAAATTGCAGCCTCCGGCCGCCTTCCATCTCATTAGCATTATCTTTGTCATTGTAAAATTGTCCCCCCAACCAAAAAATCCTAGATCCGTCACTGTATAAATGTGTATCGAATTTAAGCAGAAGGAGAAGAAGAAGATAAAAAGGTGAGTTATAAACAGTTAAGAGGGTTAAATGGCGATTTTCCAACGACGTTGCCCTGAGTCAAGGGTTTTGTTCTCCTATTCCTGGTGTGATTAACTTTTATTTTCTGGATATTTTCTTATGGATTTCATCTCTAATGATTGGTGTTAGCTAGTTTCTGGATTATTTTTCTCGTTTCCATCCATTCTTCTGGTTAAATCTCGGTTTTGGATTGGGCATTTGTACTTGGAAGAGCACAACCGGAAACTGTTGTTTATTTGATGGATTTTCATAATTCCAATATGGTGAACAATGAGAGAGTTATGTTGGTTGCTCCTAAAGTGTATAAATTTGATATCAAAATTGTGAGGGTTTGGTGATTGGATGTTTCATTGGTCGTCGGTTACTATTTATGTTGGTGTGGAAAGTGGTTAGGAGAATTTAGAAATCGAAATGGGACTTTTAGATGACCATCCATGGTGAGTTTATCCTTGTTTTTGAATTTGATAATGATGAGTTATTCCTTAAATATGGTGTTGTTTATATTTCGAGTCAATTGTTTGTCGTCGGACCTTGGTCTCTATCGGTGGAGATGGAATTAACTGAAATGAAAATTGTTCATATTTGGATGAACTTGTTTCATGTTCCAATCCATATGTGTGGTGTCAGAGCATAGCTCGCTTGAACCCACAAGATTTGGTATGTTAGGTTAGTTGACAAATGCAGTCATCATAACACAATCCTTGATTTAGTCTACAACGTCATTTTAGGGACTAGGATAGACTAGGTATTGAGACGAAAACCATTCTGAAAAAGCGGGAGCACCCAAATACACCACCAACTTTTTAGTTCATGAACCTTTGGAGAAAGGGGGGACCCTTCTAAAATAATTGTCTAGAAATGGCGCGAGAAAAGGGGGACCCTGAAGAACCTACTAGAGATACTCCTACCGATACCCTCGAGGAGCCAAGGACATAAATTACAAAATCTACGCTGCGCTTTAAACACTTCCGGGTTTTCACAAAATCCAAATATAGTTCTTGCGACTACTTGGTGCTTGTTGTTTCCATTTTAGGAATCCTCTATTTATAACATTCAATAAAATAGCTCGCTTAGGAGTGAACAAACAAATCGTAACCACTTAAACAAATTACTTGTAACCACACTGGATTGGTAACCTCTTATAGTTCAGTGACGCATTTGTAACAAGATACAATTTTGAAGTACATGGAGTTTTGGGTCAGTATCCAGATTTTGTGAAAAGTGAAGCCAAAAATTTCTTCTTAACATCCCAGAAGCTACAATTACTCATGTATACATAGGCAAATCAAGTAGCAATGGCTTATATAGAGCAGCAAAATTGAGACTCTTAATTTTATTGCCATTCCTACTAATAAAGTTTGGGGACTAACTGTACTACTACTTGAGAAAATAAGTGTTGGAGCTCAATGTATTTCCAAAAGTTATGTGCAACCTCAAAGATGTGAAAAATAAATCATTTAGCTCATAGGATACGCAACCAACGGATATAAATTTGTAAACAACTTGAAAGCCCAAAATTTCATTAGGGGAGGAGCTTGTATAAAGAAAATCTAAACGGTTAAATTGATTCAAAACCCATATGGTGAGCAGTGTAAACAGAGTGTAACAAAAAAAGGTCAAACTAGTCGTTGGTTCAGGCGAGAGTTGTTTTCTCGCCAGCAGAATTGGAGAGACAGTTTACCTTGCCTTTAGGGCAGTTCCTATGGAAGGAACATATGAAAATTATCCATTTTTGGCATGGCGAACCAATACTAATGTTGGTTTGCCGGGCGAGGTCTAAAACCGCCGAGCGGCACTAGTTAGGCCGCCAGGATTATCTTAGACTGAGCGGTGCTTGTTAAGCCTCAAGCGGTCTAAGTTAGGCCGCTCGGTCCTAGATACGTTTGTTTTTTTTAAGCTGCTGAAATTCGAATTTCAACATCCACTTTCAACTTTTCCCTATAAATACATAGATTTTGAACCTTTCCACACCAAGCATCTCAAGTTTTTCTACACTTCAGAGCAGAATTTCTCTTCTTGTTTCGTGAATCTAAATAACTTTCGAAAAAAGTTATTCCAAACTCAATCAATTTAATCATGCCTCCAAGGAAAAACCAACGACCTGGAAAAACTCTTGTTAATCCTATTGTCACTTCTATTGCCACTCCATCTATTGCCACTCCTCTTACTGCTGTAAGGAGACATAGTAGTCCAAGATTTATTATGGATGAAGATGAATTGATCTGTAAAGCTTACGTGTTCTTTACCAAGGACTCCATCTATGGCGTGCAACAACAGTGAAGCACGTTCTGGAACCGTATTTATGAATACTTCATTTCCGAGTGTCCAAATGTGAACGTGACTACGAAGGATTGTCACATCATTTTGGAGCGATCAATAAGGAGACTAATGAGTACGTCGCAGCCATAATGCAATGAATCGGTAGAGGAGGAGTGGAGAGTCTGATGTTGATGTGGAAAGACGATGCAGGAATGAGTGGCAAAGAACCCACCCCAAGGGTTTCCAGTATGAAAGTTGTTACCGCATTCTGAAATCCTTGAACCGATTCAACCCCCATGCCTTGGATGGATATGAAGCCCCCACCAGATCCCCCTACTCTCCTATTTCCCAAGCTTTCCATGATGAAGGTCCTAGTTCTTCGTCACGTTCATCATCACAACCACCAACTGATCCCCTGAATGTTAACAATGATAATTCGAATCTGAACGTGAACAATTGTAGTAAGAAGACTAGGGGTGGAGGTCAGAAGGCCTCAAAAAGGGAAAGGGGTGAAGCTCAAGCTGGAACTTCTGGCGCTTTCAACATGGATGCTTGGTTAGAGCACGAGCGCAAGAATGAGGAAGCAAGATCCCTTCATAGAAACATAGTGGTCCGACAGTTTCATAAAAGCCGTCTTTCTCCGGAGCAACATTTTCAAAATTTCAACAAGAACAAGATTATGTCAATGAACACCTTGAACATGAATGAGCTCTAGAGGAAGATGTGGGAGACGGAGGTACAACAAGGTTAATCTTCCACCTGTTCTCCCTCCACAACCAGCACCACCAACACCTACAACAGACGCAGGAGCAACAGCAGCACCAGGTGCACTCCCTTCATTCGCCATCGAATACCTCGATGCCTCATCCAATGACATCGAGGATGAGGAGACCGATTTCTCTTGGGGTTGATGATGAACAAGAAGGCTCGGTGAAGAAGAAGAAAGAAGAAATACTTAAAGAAAAAGAAAAAGAAGAAGAATGAAGGAGAAGAAGAAGAAGAGTAGTTTGATTATAGTTAGGTTTATTTAGTTTTTGTTGTTTTAGATTCTAGTTAGTTTACCTTATGTGATTTTGTTTTTAACGTAAGCTTTCCCGTTCTCTGTAGTAATTAGCAGTAACAATATATAAAATTAAGCTTTAATTAATTAATGTCTTCAGATTAACAAAAACAACAACTGGGATTTTGGTATACAACTGGGATAATGGGTATGATGTATGTATGGATATCACGGTTGTTTCTCCTTTTATAGGCGTTGGGGTGCGTGCTTTTTTTCATGGCAAGGAAATTGATGATGATGTCGCTCGTAAAAAAACCAAATACTTAGATAAATGTACTGCTCAGAGTTTTGGTCTTGGTGCTTTGGCTTTTACAACCTTAAGGGAGCTGGGTAGTGACACTGCGGAGTTTCTGAAGAGATTGCGCAATTATATGGCTCGCCATGATGCGAATGCCGTAGTTGGAGATTTTCTTTTTCATAGGATTGGAGTTGTTGTTCAAAAAGGGATTGGAGCCCAGCTTGTTGCCATGATTCCATCTTTTTCTTGTAATTCTGTTGATTCTGATTCAGAATAATAAACAACCAAACTAAAAAAAAAAAAAAAAACATCTAACCCAAAGAAAAAAAACAACCAAACCAACAACAACAACAAAAAAACCTATTTTAGGCTTCGTCTTCGTCTGGAGGGACGTACGTATATCCTCCCCCTTGTCCACACCTTGCCCAAAGATGAGCCATTTAGTCATGTCGAAGTTGTTGATAAAGACCTGCATTCTGAATTCTATCGGTGGCAAGTGTGTATTCTCTTGCAGGCCTACGACGTTCGAAAACAAGCCTAGGCCTCAAATCCTCGTCTTCGTAATTAATCCAGGCAGGATCACGACGAGTTTTAACGATAACCATGTTGTGAAAAATTATGCAAGTAAGCATAACATTGTCCATCCCTTCAATATCAAAACTCCGATAAGGCCCACAAATTATTGCGAACTTCCTTTTCAAAATCCCAAATGCCCTCTCAACATCCTTTCGCTTAGCCATTTGATATGTATTAAAGTGTCTCTTAGTACGATAAGAAGGATTGGTAGGCGGTAAATGAGGGTAGGCTTGAACTATTGTTGACCACTAGGGATAAATTCTGTCCGCAAGATAGTACCCTTACTTGTACTCGCGTCCGTTGACGGTGAAATCACAAGTTGTGGCAACTTCAGTCTGAACATCCTCAAACAGTGGTGATTTGTGCAATACATTGAGATCATTATTTGAACCAGGTAGTCCAAAAAATGCATGCCAAATCCAACAATCGTAGGTAGCCACCACCTCCAAAATTACCGTTGGTTTAGGGTAGTGACCCCTATACTGGCCTGCCCAATCAGTTGGGCACCCGTGCCAAACGCAATACATGCAATCCAAATTACCCAACATCCCTAGAAAGCCTCTTTTTGTGTTCTCCTCCAGGATCCTAAGTCCTAACCATATCAAGCTCATTCGTCTTTCTTAATAAGTAGCTAAAATGAGCAACAATTGTTTTGCAAAATAACTTGAGGTATCCTTAGGCGGTAGTTTTGCTTATGCGAATATACTCATTAAGAGAATCTGCTGGTGCACCATAAAAAATATTCCCAAGGCCGCAGTGATATTCTGTTGAGGACGGGCATCATATTAATAATTAAACAAAGGCTCGACTAAACAACATTCACCAATTATTCTCTGAAGAAGGCAACGTCCCATTCGGAACCGCAGCTGAAAATTTTCGTCAGAGTACACACAACCAAGATTGAAATAATCATTCATCAACCTGTCGTGGAAAAAATGTCTATTTTTCCATGTCCATCTTCTTCTAAAAGCTACCCTTGGTTCAGGAATTCGAGGTATAGCTCTGGTGAAAATCTGCATCATTAGCGTTGGACGTTTTCTAGCAGCTTCGTCTTCTTCATCCAACCGTTGCAAAAAATTTAGATACTTTTCTTGTTCTTCATTGAAAGTATGAAGCATTTCCATATCGTTTTCTGCTTCCTCTTCAGACGAGGGAGGCTCAATATCGCATTCAACCTTCATATGTGTAAAAGAGAAGAGAATTGGATGAGAATTATGTGTTTTTTGTGTTTTGAGTGGTGAATTGGATAAGAAATGGTTGAGAATTTATAGTGGGAGTAAAAGCTAAAGTAGCCGTTGTGTAGGCACAACCTGAGTCGAGTGGCTCAACTAGTGCCGCCAGCGGTGCTACTTAGACCGCCAGGCCTAACATAGGTCGAATGGCGCCTGTTAGGCCGCCAAATACTTCTTCCATAGCGGCGAAACCTGTTTTTTCATTCACTTGGACAGGTATACCATCTTTTTTATATCAAATCCATTGGAATTGCCCTTAGTTGGCGAGGTAGTTTACCTAGCCAAAAGTGAAAAACAAAAGAAATTATCTCATTTCAAACTTATTAGTAAGCCGTAACAGTCTAGTCCAGTCTAATTTGGAGGATGGCAATGATTATATTAAGATTACACATGTTTTATTACAATAATCCAATCCATTCAATACAAGAAAACCAAGAGAGTTCACTACTATGGATTGCGAAAGTTTTAGATTTCAACAAATTGTGATGGTTGAAAAGCAAGAAAATTATCATAGATTTCACTTATGTTTTAGCATTAATCCAAACCTAAGAGCAACCAGAGTCTTGAGGGTGTTAAATGGCAGATGCTATCCCATATTTGGGATTTATAAATAACATTTTGGAAAACGATGGCAGTGGTAGGATGTCAAAAGATAACAGAGCGTCATTAAACCATGTGTCTGACATCGGACGGACATGAATAAGGCGCTTCAGAGATAGGCGCATTTTGAAAGTGCGGGCTGACTCGCAGTGTGCCTTTCACGTTAGGCGGCCTATAAACATGCATCTTCTGGTGGGCGGGCTGGAAACTTCCGTGTGATGGTCAGGCATATGTACACTGCGCCGGCAGGAACGACGCCTAAGAGTGCACCTCACACTCACGCAAGCTTATAATGCGCTTCAATATAAGCGCCTCTTTATATGTCGTCCCATGGAACGGCATGTGTTATTGCGCTTCAAACAAATGGGGACTACCAGTGCGCCTAGTATTCGAGCGGTAAGTTTGGAGGCGCTGTGAATGGGACACAACATACTAGGGCATTCCAATCTGAACGGTGTTTACAGGGGCGCTGCATCATATGTTATCTACGAAACTATGAGACGAAACTCTACGAATTCTATCCTATATATGAGTATAGAACCAACACTGTGGTACTGGTATGATTTCTGTGATTTCGATCCTATATTTGAATATAGAACAAGACTGTGGTTGCTCTAAGACAAGACAGTCAAGACATCTATTTTCTTCTAGCGGGGAACTTATAGCCAGATGTTGGAACCCATGCAATGAACATGGACCCATTGCAAGAAATATGGCATGACCTTAAAATAGAAATGGTCCCATTACCATACCACCCCTCAATTCAGACTAACATGTGAATATGTGCTTTTGGGGTCTGCCAAATTGAGACATCGACGCCTTATTCACTACATGGCTAGCGTTGGTACCCAACAATTAGAAAATTAAAATTTAGTACCTGTAGTTGATGTTGACCATCTGGTCAAACAGTTGACCAAACTGCACACTAGAGAGGGTCACATAACACATGAATTTGCTAAAACTATGGAATAATCATAATTCTACACTATCTTATAACGTTACTGACATCAAATGTTTCTGCACTCCGTGTTCGCTTCTGGGTTTACTCAAACATAAAAACATGACAGAATTCGGAATCAGAAAGCAAGCAGAACTCAAGGTTTCAGAGCCTTGTCCCACAGGTCAAACGTAAAGCCTTCACCTCTAAGAGAATAAAGAAAACCAGAGGAAAAGAAAATAGGATCAAGAGCAATCAAAAGAAACGTTTCCGAGCTCACCCTGAGCGTTTAATGCGAAAACTCTGTTTAGGAGCTCTCACAAAAATCCCCTTCTTTGTGTTGCCATGTTTCTTCCTTAAATCATTCAAAACAGGCTGAAACTCCGAGGAGACCATCATTTGCTTCTCATCAACTTGGGCAAGTAAAGCACTGATTTGAGCTCCAGTGAGTGTTTCTTTCAGGAGTAGAGCATTAGCTAGTGCGTGGAGTTCTATGATACGGGTTGTTAGGATTTTTCTTGCATTGTTGTAAGCCCTATCCAAGAACCCTTTCACCTCCTTTTCGACGAGAAGTCTAGTTTTAGTGCTCATACTCTTCCCATATTCATCATTGTAGTTGTGAGTGACCAGCCCAATTTCTTTGCTCATTCCATATTTTGTGACCATTGCTCTTGCTAAAGATGTTGCTTGTTGGAGATCTGATGATGCACCAGAAGTAACTTCACTTTTGCCGAAAATAAGTTCCTCTGCGACTCGTCCACCCATGCAGACATCTAACTTGGCAAGCATTTGCCTGCGAGAAAAGCTAGTCTCGTCTTTGTCAGGCAATTGTGCTACCATTCCCAGAGACACTCCTCGAGGAAGAATTGTTACTTTGTGAATTGGATGAGCTCCATCTGTGTGGATAGCTACTAAAGCATGGCCACCTTCATGGAAAGCTGTTAACTTTCGAGATTCGTCAGAAATCACAGCTGATTTGCGTTCACTTCCCATCATAATCTTATCCTTGGCATATTCTATGTCAGTCATGCTCACTGCTTTAGCACCGTCCTTTGCTGCTTTGAGAGCTGCAACATTCACCATATTTGCAAGATCTGCTCCTGAAAACCCAGGTGTTCCTCTGGCAATAATACTCAGATCAACATCCCCACCTTTGAGAACCTGTCAAATGGTAAAGTTGTTGGTGAGAAAACCCCACAAGTTAAGGACATAGTTACAATGCACAATAGGGCTTAATGTTGAAAACAATCTGAAAGATGTTACCCTTGGAATTCATAAATATACTTAGCAACATAGATGACAAGCTAGCCTTTTATGCTACCAAGGTGTACTGAAAATATATACGAGAACAACTGAATTACCTTTGACATGTGAGATTCCATTATCTGTCTCCGTCCTTCAACATCTGGAATGGAAAGAACAACATTACAATCAAAACGTCCAGGTCTTATAAGTGCTTTATCCAGAGACTCGGGGAAATTGGTTGCAGCAATCACAATAATTCCATCATTTTTCTTAAAGCCATCAAGCTCGACAAGAAACTGATTCAAGGTCAGGTTTGAGTATTGCGATGCAGGATTTCGGTTCCCTCCAATTGCATCTATCTCATCAATGAAAATTATACATGGAGACTGCTTCTTTGCTGTAGCAAAAAGATCCCTCACTCTACTTGCTCCAACACCAACTAACCTTTCCTCAAACTCACTCCCACTTTTGGAGAAGAATGGTACTTTAGCTTCTCCTGCAACGGCTCTGGCTAACATGGTTTTACCTGTCCCAGGTGGACCAACAAGCAACACCCCCTTAGGGAGCTTACCTCCTAGACTTGTGAACTTCTGAAACAATTAAAAGGTCTTGTTATTCAATCGGTACATGTGCAACTCTCAAGCAAGTCTCAACATACATGCGGAAATGAGAAACAGGAATCATGTTCCCAGATCATAATTAGTTGATAATGAGACCTATAGTTATACTGCAATTACCTTAGGATCACGAAGATAATGAACAATTTCTTCCAGCTCTGCTTTGGCCTCATCAACACCCTTAACATCACTAAATTTTGTACTGGACTCTGTGTTAGGTTTGACCTTTTTATTGAACCCCAGAACTGAAATCAAAGGAAATTTCAGATTTCATCCGAACGTCTTTGAAAATACTCATGATTGTTGTAAAGCCTTATAATGCGCCTAAAGGAATTACCTTTAAACGGTGCACAATTCGCCACCAGTACCACAACAACGAGGATTGTCAGATCAACGGCAATGAAAGCACCAAACAACTGCTTCTCGAATGATTCTACTGTCACCATGTGCAAAGGAGCTCTAGCAGTTCCAAGATAGACAGGTTCTTCCTTTGTACCTGAAAACATCGCATTGTTAAAACAAACATTTACAAGTCCCAGATAAAACTCAAAACATTACGATTATAACAAGATGAACAAATGTTGTCCAATAGAGACCAGAAAAAGGGGCCAAAACAGAATCCAGCAGTGTATAAAAAGGGGCCATTTCCAAAAACTTGTAGATTTCAGTGGAAGAGAAAGTGTTATACTTGAACCTTGATTCTTTCACCAAATATCTTGTTTGTTACGATACCTAAAACATTTCCGAAATGTGAATTTTTGGAATTGTTTGTTAGATCCTTACAAGAGTTAAAAATTTCTGCCTAACAATGAATAGATGCACATCAAGAAGTAAAGCTGCTACCAAGGCTGAAGTTGCTTAGCCCTCTTTTTATATGGAAGACATTAGTCCTTCAATCAATCTTAAGATAGTAAGGAAATATCTAAAAGATTAAAAAAAAGACTTGGGGGTATTTGGTTAAGTACATTTGCATGAAATTCTTAAAAATCTCACAAGAACATGAAACAGATCTATACAGGACATGATCAAGAATTCACAGATTACCTTTTTGCAGTACAGTCTTGAGCAATTCGCTTTCCTCAAGCCTACCAACTTCAGCCAAGGCTTTCACATAATCAACAAATGCTGATGAGTCAGAATGTTGTTCAGGATGACTCTCAAATGATCTTATCACTTCTTCAGCATCCTTAGGCAATGTCTCATCAGTACTTACACCTCCCGAATCATCCTTTAGCGTCGATGCAGTAGCATCGATTGCACCTTCTGAATCATGTACTTTAGTAAACTTTCCATCTATATATGCCTCAAACTTTAGCCGAAGATTTCGAGGTATTTCTCCTGCATAATCAGTAAAAGAGAGGGCAATGAAAACAATGGTCACCACCATCAGGGCTAACACCACTGCTGCAACAACTTTCTTGCTCCTCTTCTTCATTGTTTTCTTTCTCTGCCTTGGAATGAAGTATTACAGAAAACAACTAAACTTATACTGTCTAAACCCTGGAACTCAAAGTTGAGAAGACATTGATTTATAATTCAAATAACAAGTAAAAAATTTAAGTTAGGTGAAGTTGATGAAATGATAATACCGTGTAGAATTCATTTCTCTGCACAAAAAAGGAGGGATAATGATACCTGCTCTGAACCATACTTACTGGCCACT